>JANTCA010009735.1:0-27864 GCA_024741275.1 Chironex yamaguchii | reverse complement strand
AACATATATATATATATATATATATATATATATATATATATCAGCTTTGTTATAAGTATTCCCGATGACGCGTGGTTAAGGCTTTGTAGGTAGAAAATTCGTAGATGGATCTTTATCTTCTTCAAAGGGCGGTAAAGTTACAAATTTATTTTCTTTACAGTTACATACTAGCCCTACGGTACTACAACTTTGGGAATCATTCAGGCCTGAAAGCCTACTCGTTTATCTGTTCCCTGAAACGCTTACAAGCATCGTGTCCTTTGTATGTGCAAAGTATACATTTATTCCTGTAATTGATGAATACTTATATCCAACTTTTCGTCGGACACCGACCACACGGATTCGTCAAAATACCCTTAATTTCTAGTGTAAGCTATGACAGCAAGTTGACCAATATCAAAGAAAACAACTAGCGATTAGGCAAGAGGAAACAAAGGGAAGAACATACAAAGGAAAAAAACACAGAGGGAAACAAGGGTAAGAGATTTAGTTGAAAGAAAAAGACTAGTCAAACAGAGTTGAAAAACAAATTCTCTCTATCTACAAGTCTGGTTTTAGCTCCATAGAACAAATCGCCTCCAATACGCGAAAATGCAATAAAGACCAAGCTTTGCAATAACCGCGAAAGGATAATCACTGTACTCAAATGCACGGGAAGGGCTATTGAGCAAATACTTCCCTATAGCAGAGTTGTATTGCTTACGTAAAAGGCTGCACTTACTCGATTGCAAATGCTGCTGGCGTAGGCTGGCAGTAGTTATGCGGATGTGTCTTGGTCAAGTTAATTGATTCTATCTTTGAACGTTTGGGATGTGAGATCTACGTATTTAGCGTAAAACCAGCGCGAACATGTCTAAAGCATTGGCTGAAACTTGTTAAATTCTTTTGAAGAAAGATTACACTTGCCAATAATTGTGTTGATATGACTATACAATTAACTGTTTTGCCGTTTCTACAACATATATTAGACCGGTGTTTCTGCTTTATGAAAATTTTTCAAAGCAATTACCTTTGATAATTTCCATTTACACTAACCTCTGTAATTCGAAGATCCTTAAGCTGCATTTCCTGAGTCAATTGAAACTAAGTATGTTTGTGGACGAATGTAACAAGAAACTTTCATCTATTTTCTTCCTTTCACTTTTTAAGTAGTCGAATACGCTCATCAAAATTATACATGGCAGGCTAGCCATTCAGGAAAATGTATTATAATATAATCGTCGGTCAGTATCCTATTTTAGAGCGAAGCGCTACAATGACATCCGCACAGATGTTGGAAAATTGTCATCAAAAGATAGTTTGGTTAAAAATACAGAATCATTGATCTTTGAAATTAAATCGCTTTTCGTAACTTTGGACAGTTTTTCTGCTAATACTCGTCGGATAATGATATTCATTCCGTTCTATAGTTGGAAAATAAATTAACTAGTTGTGAACCAGGGGTCCTCTTCCCTCGATTAGCTTTGTTACTCAGTGGGTTCCTCCTTGAAAAATCCCCGTTATACATGTTTCTGTATGTTCATAATGCATCTATTATTGTTCTTTTTTGTTTGTATTATTGCCATTGTACGAGGTTGAATTTGTAGATTAAAGTGAACTGAAAAAACCTTAAAACATTCTATGTTATTGTTCTTCCGTTTGTCTTAGACAGCAAGATTATTTGGGTTGACGGCCATCACCTGCATGTCACATAAGTTTTAAGGCATAATTTAGAATTTTTCATGCCAGGAAAAGCTTAGACAGAGAACAAATATTCAGCAGGTGTAATTCTATTTGCTTAACGTTATCAACGCAGTATTACCTATGGATACAAGCTTTCGTTCTCAAAAGTCGCTGACGTAGACCATGCTTATTGTGCATGCTATATGCACCAAGAGCCCTCCCAGGTGCTATTATCATGTAGTTTAAATGACAGGTCTTGAACTAAACTGGATAATAATATACACATTTTATAACAAACTTTACAAAAATATGTAGATCTTTTTGGCTAATTGTTAAAATTTTGTTAAGTAGAAGAACTATGATGTGAGACTTCTGAATACACTTGGACGAGGAGTTTGCTTCATATGTTAATATGCTGTTGTCATAGAATAATAATTTGATACACAACCGTGCATTGTAATCTTTTTATGGCTCCATTTCAGATTTTGCAAAACTGCTCACGCAGTTTAACAAAAGTCGACGTGTTTCCAAGAGTAGCCATCGGTTGTTAGCGAGCGCATTACTAAATATTAGTCTGGACAATGCTAATTCTTCTTTCATCCTATCAGCCGGTTTATTGAGGGACGGTTAATCCAGGAAGCACTGTACTCACCAGCTATGTCGTACGACATTACAATGGGAATTCATTACAATTTGATATTTGTGAAACCATAACTTCTACCTTGATAATTCTTTACTTTGCAAGTTCCACGTTTGACAATTTTGTTGCCCTTGTAGTTACCATCATCTGCAAGTATCCAAATGTCACTTGCCATCAGTTCGATTAAATTTTGGGTTCTTGTACTCTTCTCTTTTGACTTGATAATTGTATCTTATTGGGTATATGACATTACTTGGCGTTAAAAACATTTGAAGATGTCAGACGGCACAGAAGGAGAAGGGACATAATGGTTTTATGGGCAATTTTAAATGCATTGAGACACCCGTTTGGCATTTCGAAATGCCGTAACAACGTTGCACAGCGTGGGAGTTAAAGCCAGAAACCACGAGGGGTGAAAAAGGAAGAAATGTGGTTAGTAAGAGGGTTACATTACAGATACTTTTTCGAAGTGTCCGCATAAGAAGCATTTCTATAGCCCTGTCCCGTATGAGTCAATACTATGTCCTACACTAAACCTTATACGTAGCCAGTTTATTTATGCTCATCTTGCAAATGATATGTTACGTCTTTACGGTACACAAAACTTCAAACTGAGTTAGAAAATTTGTAACCTTTTTGCCAATTTCGAGAAGATAACCTTCGACTTGCAAAATTTTTCACTTGTTATGCCTTAGGCATGCGACAGAAAACTCGAACTTTGGATTATTTGCCTTGCTTGAGTTTTATCCCCTAATGAAGATTCATTTTTCGTTTTAGTGCAGTATTTTCCTCACCCTTGTCTAATTCTTCCAATTAGGATAGTGTATAATGTCTGCATAACGTCTGCTTCTTAAGTTCTATGTAAAACACCAGTGATCTTCCTTTGCCAAATCGATAAACTGAAGCATCTAAAATGCTACAATTTGCGTTACAGCTATCACGTAGGAATGGAAATCAATGCATTGACTTTGAACCCCACAATAGCTAAGGCATCTACGAACCTCAACGTCAGACCTTTTGTTACTAAGACACTGGTGGCCCACGTTTCTCAGCAACTCTTTACAGTAGCCCACAGGGCTAGTTTAAAAATGTATTTTCAGGCACTTTATAATAAGAAATCCTAATAAAGCATGACATTTTAGTGGGCCATTTATTTGATGTGCCACGATTGTTTGAAGGTAGAAATCAAATCGGTCTACGCCCATTTTTACGCATATATCTGACATTAATTTCAGACTACATAAACTATTGTGAATAAAAAACGCTTACAGAAATTGCCATTTGATGGCTTTCTTGTAAATTTGATAGTAATAAGCACTCCCGCTTATTGGCGCTGCCCCTATCGATGAGAAAATGCGCGAGGGGAGACTACGCTGGTTCGGACACGTCACTCGAGCAGCACTGGGCACAGTGGCCAGCGCTGCTTACAACCTGGATGTTGGAGGCCGGCGACCGAGAGGCAGAGCGAAGCAACGGTGGCAGGACAGAATCAACGTGGACATGAAGACCAAAAATTTGCGCCGACAAGATGCCTTAAACCGACCAAAGTGGAGAGCATCGATCCGGAGTGCGGACCCCGCCGTGGTGGGATAACGCAAAGAAGAAGAAGAAGAAGAATGGATGATTGGAAAACTAACGAATTTGATGAAGCTCTCCTTCGTTTTTTCCAACGCCGTATTTAGTGGAAACTGAATTCAAAGGTAGTTGGAAGGTTGTATTCTACCATTACCAAAATTACGAGATCTAAGTACGCCAAAGAATTATTGTGGGATAACTTTAACGTCTTCTGTCGACAAAGAGTATGACAAAATGTAGCTGAATCATGTAATACGTTACATGGAACCTATTTTAAGAAGAAACCAAACCATACATATTTGTTACTTGTCTCGATTACGCTTTGAGAACTGCTGCCGATGTTAACAATTCTATTGGATTTACTCTTCCACAATACAAAAGTAGAAGATATCCAGCGCAAAAAATTACACACATTGATTTTGCAGACGATATTGCAACCACTGCTAACTTTCTCTCAAATGCTACTATCCTCTTACGCGAGATAGCAAAAATTGCGAGTGGAATTAATCAACTCTTCCAAAACAGAATTTATGTGCTACAATGTAAATCATGCAGGGTTTATAACATCCAATAATGGTGGAATCATTAAGGCTGTGCACGATTTCGTGTATCTAGGCAGCAATATTGAATCTGGTATTGGTACTTCTCTACGGATCCTCTACTCGGACTTTAACAAAATGTCTTGAAAAAAGAATTGACGGGTCATATTTGAAAATGCTATGCACTGCACTTAATCTGTCTTGGCGGCAACATCCTACAAAACAACAACTTTATGGTGACCTGCCTCAAGTTTCCAGTACAAAACGATCTCAGCGCCTGAGATATGCTGGTCATTGTTGGAGAAGCAAAGATGAAGTGATTAGTGACCTAACATTTTGGGAAGCAACTCATGGTCAAAGAAAAAGAGAATGTCCCGCGAAAACATATAATAAACAACTTGAAGAAGATACAGGTTACAGCATAAACAACCTGTAAGCTGTGATGTGCGGCAGAAAAAGGTGGAAAGGAATTGTCACCACATGCCGAGCGAGCTCAACCTAAACAAAAGCAACAAGGACTCTGAATTTCAGGTTTACCGATGTGTGCTTCCATTTGTCCATTGATAGTTTCACAAATGTCCTACCATGGTTGTCATGAAAGACAGGAATTACCTCTCACGTTAGCTTGGGCTATAACAATACATAAAAAGTCAAGGATTAACCCTTGAAGAAGCATTAATTGATATAGGACCATCCCACCGGAAGCAGTTGCTGGAATAACACATATCGCATTGAATCGAGTAAGAGTGCTATCTTCATCTGTTATAGAATCTGTGTCTTTTGAAAGACTAAAGGGAATAGACAAATCCTCCCGTTTGAAGTTGGAAATTCAGACTTGAAAGAAAGACTTGAAGCAATTGCACTAAAACGCTTAAATTTAATTCATGTGTTCCACCAGTTTCTTTTTATTTAAGATATGTAATGACAAAATATATATGTACACTTGAAACGTGGCTGCTTTCCTCCATAATAACTATCATCCATAATTAGTTCTCATCACATCATTTTATTCATATGTTATTCTGTTTATTCACAGGTATGGCTCAAGAAAAAGAGATTGTTGGTTACATTCACAATGTTTCACATTTTGGAAAAGGGGAGTCAAAAAATGCATTGACTTCCAATTTCAGACCGTTTCAGATGTAATCAGAGGTGTCTGTTTTTCACCTGAAAGAATGTTTTTCGAGGAAGCTGCATCGAAGACGTCTCCTGTAAAGCTGAAGAATTTAATTGAGAATAAGGAAGCTGAGTCTTCGGATATTTTAATGAATGACAAGGTGATAATTGTGACGTTAACAGAGTCAGACATAGACTTTCCACATCAAGAACTGGATCAAAAGAGCTTTACATTGGAGACGTTTCTCAAATAGCAGTTGAGCAGGTGATAACATTAAAAGATAAGGCAATTAATGTACAAAAGCCTGAAGAGATACAAACACATTGTGGAACATCTTTGAAGAAACAGGAAGCCCTTTTCATTGACCCTCATGGAACTATTAAGTTAATTATATGGGAAGATGATATTGATGGTATGAAAGATGGTGGTACATACATCTTCAAAAATTTACGTTTCAAAAACACAAGTTGACAGGTGAAGGATATGTCAACCCTGTTAAAGCTTTTTTGAAGAACTGAAGAGAAGAACTGAACAGTTTCCTGCTGACACATTGAATCCAAATCAGTCACTGCCCTTAGAACTTACAACATTGACAGTTAATGGGGAAGCTGCTGGTGTCCAGAAATGTTATTTGAATTTGTGTTGTTGTTGTTGTTGTTGTTGATGATGAAGCATTTAATATCACTTAGGAGTACAGCGCATCCTCGTTTACCCGAACCCCATTTATCCAAACCTTGTTTATCCATACGTCTCGAAGGGCACAATTTTTCCATCTGAAAAAATGTAACTTCTTCAAACTTCCATCGCAAGAACGCGTGTTGTAGACAAACTGAAAACGCTTTCACCGCACGTCCAGCACTCGCCTTCTGTTGGTTAAACATAACAAACACACGCTGTAACTTTCATCAAAAGCAAGTCTCATGTTTGCTCGTGTTTTGCAAATCAGTAATGTTTTTTCTTCAGGAAACGATGATGTCAACCATCAAACAAAGTTTGTACTTTTGTTACGTCATGTGCAAATTATTGCAGGAAAATTTGCGTTGGTTTGGTGTCTTGGTGTGCAGGTGATGAAATTGAGAAAGAAGATGGAACAGAAAGCAAGCAGAAAGCAACAGGTTTTGTCAATCAAACAAAAGTTAGAAATTTGCGAACTTGCCAAGAAGGGCACATCGTACGACGAAATCTTGAAACGGTATGGAATTGGAAAGTAGAAAATTTCAGTCATACGCAAAAAGGAAAAGGACATTAAAGAGTTTTCGTCCAAGAAGTCACAGCTTGGAATTATGAAAGTGATGAAAGTTGTAAAGATAATGAAAAGCGGCTAAAATGAGTTGCTGAATCAAGCTCTGTACATTTGGTTCAGACAATGTCAAGAAAAGAACATTCTGGTAACTGGGCCAATTTTGCTGGAAAAGGCTGTTTTTTCCCATGCTGAACTTTATCCAAATGCAACAAAATCATTTGCAACCATCACGAGTTTTCCATGGCGTTTTTGCAACAGATTTGGCATCTGTAATCTCACCATTGCAGGGGAAAAGTTAAATGCTGATCGACCAGCTGCTACGGAAATGGTTGACGAATTTCCAAATTTGATCCAAGGATTTTCCTTGGATGAAATATTTAACTGAGACGAAACTGGCCTTTGCAACCATTTACTGCCCACAAAAACGTTAGCTGGGGCACTCGAAAAGAAAACCGATGAAATTAAAAAAGCCAAGGTCATTGGTTCAAATGGGACTTGAACCGAAAGCAAAACGTTTTCTCAACAACTGAGGCCCATCCTCAAGCCGGAGACCTTGTGAAAAGTGATGGACTTATAACTGTCCATTTTTCAGGCCAAATATAACTTCTCTGGTGCAGCCCATGGATCAAGGTGAAACAATGAAGAGGCATTACCGTAAGTCTCTTCTGGATGACCTTGCTGCCAAAGAAAATGTCAAACTGACTCCGTTTTTGGAGGCCATCAATATGCTTAATGTCATTGATCGAATTTCCCTGGCATGGGATCATGTAAAATCTGAGACAATTCGAAAGTCTTGGCAAAAATTGATTCCTTTGGAACAACACACAAAGTTATCGCAATCATTGGAACCTCATGCCAATGACGAGATTGTTGTAATGCTGGAAGATTTAGGATCAAGCATTTCTAAGTCTGACGTTAATGAATGGTTTGCCAACGACAGGCTAGTTATGAGCACTTCAATGACCAAAACATAGTGGAATATGTGTCAGTCCATGAGGACAGCGCAGCAGAGGCTGATCCTGATATGGAAGAAATTATGCCAGCAGTGACTGAAGAGTGTCCAATCAGTCCCAAGTCTGCAATGGAAGCTTTCGACAAATGTATTACATTGCTTCGTTTTCAAGACGATTCGACCAGCGGAAGCACTACAATGCTTCTTCATCTGCGTGAAAGGGCTGCCAAAAAAAGAGCGGACTCTTATGCAAACTTCTATCCGCTCATTTTACAAGTGAACTAGTCATTGAAATCGTTTACACTGTACTGTATTCGCTACTCCAGATGACGAGTTCGTCCTTTGCTTGCGAACTTTTTTTCCAGACAGGGGCAATTAGGTTACTCGGTTTTAATGGAACGAAATTTTCCCGCCACTCAACTGTAAATGCAATTCTGTTCGTAACAATGGGTCTTTTGGCGTGCTGTCGAATTTTGTCACTGTGCCTTGGTCACGCGTTGCAAATGGTCATCTTTTTGTGGAGACGGTGTCTTTAGCTGATGAAATGCATGTTTCAATGAGTTTGTCCTCGTCTCATTTTGCCCAAATGCATTACAGAGACTGTTTTTACCCCAGACTTTGCAGGAAAAGTAATTTTGGCAACTCAAAAATTCATCCTCGCTACAGAACCAAAATATGTCTTTATTCCAAAACACACCATAGGAATTTGAAGATAAATAACATGTGTAACTTTTCGTGCAAATTTTGAACAAAAAAAGTGTGTTCTTAAAAACTGCAACAAAAGACTTCAATGAAATGGTCATCAACAGTGCTAACAATTAATCGTCATGTGTATGGGTCCAGGGAAGAACCCTCTCCTTCAAATGCTTTCTGTATTGCGTCAGTGATGCCAACAGCTCTAAACCCCAACTTGATGATTCTACGTGAGTGCTCAGCCGAAGGTCAACTTAGATTGTTGTTACATCGTGATCTGGGTCATTGATCAGCCCCTTGCAAATTTCTGACGTAAAATACTCACTGAATGGTTGCCGCTCCATCTTTTTGAACAATTAGTTGTGAGATCCAATGGTTGAAGTAAACAGGTCATGTTCTTTGGCACCATTACACGTAAAATCCCTGATTCCTCCAATGTTTTCCGCACTTTTTCCGTATCTTGAGCCTTCAAAGCAACCCAAATCAAGAGAGTTTTGTGGTCGTCTGCGCAGTTGCTCTCTGCCTTTACTCTTTGAATGTAGGGCTTTAAACCTTTCTCAATCAAGCGAATTGCCATCTTTTCATTGCTCCAGTCTTTATCATTAAAAGACACAAGAAAATCCTTTGTGAGTACATTCGGCAGGCACCTCTCCATTTTCCCTTGTAGATAACCAGCAAAGGAAGGAGCTCTCCACTGGGACTCTCTACCAGTGTCAGTGTAATCGCATTCTTGTCATCACCGCCTGCAATGCAAATGTGCTTGGGCCCTGTCATGGTTACCTTACTCGCCGGGGCATATTTGAATGGAGTTGGATCTGCATTCAATACATGCGCATCGGGATTGTTATAAGTACGGACTTTAGTAGCTACGTCATACAGAAACTGTTCTCTAACTTCTACCCAAATAGACCGTGTCACAACGGGCCTTGAAGTCGTCTCAGCCCTTCTGGAAAAATTCATCCTCTGGTACAGTGACCATACCCGACCCTTGTAACCTCAATTTCCAGGAAATGACCAAAATTCAGAAGATAAGACTTTATGAGCCCCATTAGAACGCCATGGACTACATGTACATTTATTTCTGCACCAGCCGTTTGCAGACGTACAAGCATGTTGGTCGACCCCGCTTCTTCCCAATGACGATTTTGTGATCTTGAGATTGCAGTTTCAATTTGTAAGTACCCATCCAGCGGTGTACAGTAGTGTCGTTTAATGCAGGATAATCCTTCTTAAATTTTCTCAGAGTATTTTCTATTCCATTTTCTGCTGCATATTTTGCAACCAGATACTTTACCTTCTCAGCATACGACACACGTTTTTTCTTTGTACTCAGGCTTTGCTCAGCTGAATGGCCAAGTTCTTCGGTGACAAAATTCAAATTAAAACTTCTTTCCTTTACTATAAGAGCAGTTACAGCGGCACTTGCAGATGGTCTAAAATAATTACATTTAGACATCCTGAATTTTCTTCCTTTCTACAATACTTTCTCCTCGAAATTTCTACTTTCATAGGTATGCTTAAAAAACATGAGAGTCCGAATGTTAACATGTAAAACCTCTGAACTTTTGACAGTATTCAAATTCCTTAATTTAGCCCACATTTTACCATTCACAATTCATGTTCACATGAATAATCAAATTTCATACATTCAAAATTCGAATTCAGTCCGCAGGAAAACATTACAAATGGCAGTTCAGAAAAGGGATACCTTTGTTGCATTCCAGTTTATTCATATAGCTGAATAAATGGCTGTCGCTACAAACTGCTTAAAGTTTTCTACTGGCCTGCGAAGATATCATGTTTATGGTAAATCAGTCAATTGGAAACCAAATATGCATGACAAACTCGAGTTTAAGACGGAATTCAACAACCAGCATGATCGATTTGCAGTTGCCAGGAAAACTCTTTTGCCTGGTAAGATTAGTCCAGCAACTGTTGGTCACATACCATACAAAATCTCCCGTTACATTTGGTATGCTGTTAGCCTTGGAGCTTCAAATCTCCCGCTACATTTGGTATGCTGTTAACCGGTGACATGATGGGTACATGACCAAAATGATCTCCACTCAAGCAAAGAAGGCTCGAGATTCCCGTTGTTGTGTTGGTTGGCGTGGATGATACTAAAAAGTTATAAATCTTAAAAGAGAAGGTCGAAAGTATAGACTTAACTACCCATGTAGATGAAAGCAAGGACATTTTAAAGTGCCTTGGTTTGGAAAAAGTAGAAGGGGAAGAAGATGATGAATGCGAAGAATGTTAGACTTATGAAAAATTTTTAAAGTTTAAAGCGAAAATGAGTTTACTTTACATTAAAAATATGGTCTTTGTCTGAACTCTTTTTCCTATATCCACTGTATAAACATACAAAAATTAAGAAATCGTAAATTTAGAGTTACCAAAAAATAAAGCATGAGAAATGAAGGATTAGGTTTGTTTTTTTAAGGAATTTTTATAGAAGCATTCCTTAATTAAGTCGCACCTATAATTTCATGTAATAAGGCATTCGTAATTTGTCGTTCAAAGTGCTTAAGATCCCTTGAACATGTAATAACACATTTCAAACTCGGTTGGTTTTGTAAAATACAGTGCCAAGCCCTCAGTTTCTTCTCAGCAGCTTCTTGCAAAAATTTGTTAGAAAGAAGTCATTTGAACCTACATTTATCAGTGATGTTAAAATACTTTAAAGCGGGTAGAGTTAACAGGGTATTCCTTGGCTTTCATTGATCAACATAATAAACAACAATGCTGATTATTGTTTGCCAATAACCATATTTAGGTAGTATGTACTTTGAATATTTCTTCATTATTCAATCCCGGTTGACCAAATTTGTGTTTTAAGACTACGTAAAGACAAGCAATCATTACATTATGTTTTAGGGACACCAAAATGGTATTAGAAGCTTGCAACCATTTTTCATTCTTGGCATTGGACGAGATAACAACCGTTGTCTTTTTGCAGCCAGTCGTTTGGAGTTAACGAGAAAAGTGTGAAGATTGGTCAAAAGGCATGGAGTACTCTCAAAGAAATTTCAATGCATTGGTCTACGTTAGATATTCCCCTTCACGAAAAGCAACACCGATTTACGGAAGTTGACAGGAAGATCAACAGACATGAAGCAATTTTGTCAAGGCATGCGCACGCATCTTGCAACACAGACTTCCACATTAATTTTTGTTTTGACATGTTTCGACCTGCGGTCAATCACGTAATATAAATTAGGAATAAGGAAGATGATTTCATGGAAGCATTTCTGTACAAAGTAAAGACGAAAATTATACACAACAAAGAAGCTTATCTCCTAAATGAGCTTTTGAAGGTGCTGGGGCCCGAACCCCCCTTTGCTGTCCCATAGTAACACACATGTATCGTATTGACTGCACCCATGATTGCCCTCACGTACAGTGATTTAAAACAAGCAACAGCATCAAGGTACATATCTGCATTAGGGGTGTCATACCAACAATCTTTGTGTCATTATGTCAATCAGCAAGTAGAACAATAATATGCGAACTGTATAAATTAGATTGAGATTGGTTGATTGCTTTTAAGATTGTAAACTTGTGATTGTAGAGATATGGATTGAAGTAATATAAAACTCTCACATCACTCAGTTTATTGTCGTTCCTTAATGGCGCTATTCCTATAGGGGCACTATTAGAAATAGCCGTCCCAACACAAGCGGAGGCACTGCCCAGATTTGACATTTTGAACGACTGGACGATGGCATGGCAAAAAGACTCGGAGATGGAGCGAGCATTAGATGCTGAAAGCAGACTGGAGCTGATAAAACTTAGAACGGCAAGAGGGGCTCACAGAGCGTAAGTGACGAGAACAGTCGCAGCAGCCACAGAAAGTGTAAAAAGTTTCCAACTGGACAAAAAGAAAGAATTGCTGAGGTGCAAAAGACCCTGACAGACAAAAAGACCACATGGAGGAAGTTGGATGAAAAAATATTGGACATCATGTCCGAAGAATGTGAAGGAGAAAAATGTATTGAAGAAGTAGAAGAGTCAGAGAACATTGTGAAGAGCATAGCAGACATTCTGCTTGAAATCAAAGAGAAACTGGAATCAGATGCCACCCTTCGAAAGGGAATGCTGGACAACAGTTTCTCATCAGGAGGTAGCACGGCAAAGAAGGCAAAAGCCAAACTGCCTAAACTGGAACTGCAAACCTTCAATGAAAACCTCAGGATTGGCCCGAATTTTGGGATGCCTTCAGTAGCATAGTGGGTACGAGGACCTCCCAGTATTTCTGAAAGTCCTTACTGGAGCCAGCAAAATCGGTGATATCAGGATTCCAAATGACAGCCTCAAATTACAGAGCAGCAGTAGAGCTCTTACAAAGACGATATGCCAGACCCAAGGTAATCAAGAGAGCTCATATCAATGAGATGTTGAAAATCGACAGTGTATCTGATGAAAGACAAGTGGACAAGCTACGGACACTCCTCCATGATAAGGCAGTAATGCAGAGAAATGCACACACCGATTTTTGGACCTGGAAGCATGGAAAGAAGACAGCACGCCCCATGAAGAATGACGGAACATGATGGAACAGCCACCGCACTGCACATCTTCAGAGCAGAAACCACAAGAAATGATGTCCATTTTGCCTAGATGACCGCGACGAAGAAGAATGCAGCAAGATAATGGATTTGGACTCACGTAAGAATACAATTAAAAAGTATGGTTGTTGTTTTATTTGTATTAAAAAAGGGCATAAGGCTGTAGATTGTAAGGTTCGGTGCAAAGAGTGTAAGGGTAGGCATCATGTATCAATGTGCACTTAGAATTCCGACCCAGTTAAGCTCATTCCCCATCCAGTGCAGAGCACCATGTCCATAGCGCAAACGTTGCATCTTGCACTAATAACTTAGGCCCTAGTAGTACTGCTGCATTACAAACGCTGCAAGCTGTAGTTAATGGAAAAGATAAGCTTAAGGTATGCGTTCTTTTTTATAGTGGGAGTCAGAACTCCTTCAAAATCTCTGGCATAGTGCAGAGCGCAAAGCTGTGTGTCATGAGGAAAGAAAATTTGGGAATAACAGCGTTTGGAAGTGAAGCAGCTGAAAGGAAACAGCGAGATGTTGTTGGATCAGATTTGCGAAAGAAGGGTGGTGGGAAAAGAGTGAAAATTGAGGCGTATGTTGTGGAAAAGATCTCAGATGTTTCTACTAGTCACATTGAAATGGTTAAAGAGCAGTACGAGCATTTGTCAAGTATCGTATTTTCTGACTTTTCTGATGAAGATTGTTTACAGGTCGACCTTTTAGTAGGAGCAGATTTCCTTTGGGAATTTCAAGGACAGGAGACAATAAGAGTGGAGAGGAATCAGCCAGTGGCAGTGAAGACCACGTTGGGTGGGTACTCTCGGGACCACTTAATTGTAAGTCACTTCTACATGATTTCCCTAAAGCAAATGTCACCTTTGTAGAGGCCAATCTTGAACAGAAGGTCGAAAAATTTTGGGACCTCGATACTGTTGGTGCAAGAGAAAGTAAGGACATCTACTTAGACATGGTCAGCAGTATGTCATACGATGGTCCAAGATATTCGGTAGGATTGCCCTGGAAAGTGGGCCATAAGCAATTATCGCCCAATTTTAATACTAGTTTTATGCAGCTGAAGTCTCAGATTAGGAAGCTTAGAAACACACCCAATTTGCTAGATGAGTGTTCTAAAATAATCCAGGAGCAAGAAGATTCAGGAATTATTGAGAGAGTTACAGAATTAGAAGGGGCAGAAAAGGTTAATTACATGCCTAGCCAGGTTGTTGTAAGGGAGAATGTAGAGACTACTAAAGTTCGGATGGTTTTTGACGCGTCTTCAAAGGAAAGCAAAAACTGAACCTCGCTGAATGATTGCTTGCATGTAGGGCCTAACTTAACACCCCTATTGTTTAAAATCCTTCTAGATTTCAGAGAAAATAACATCGCTTTGGTGCATGCAGCTGTTAGTATACTGTTGCAGCTTTACATAACTATGATATGCGTGACATGATCCTGTGAAGTTGTTTGGCAAAATGATCTGAAGGAAATTAAAGCAAAACGAATCTCAGGAAATAAGATGGCCTCTCACAGCAGAGGAGTTAATCAAACAATTAGATAAACGACCACAACCTGAGTTGTTCAATGCAGTGCATTTCACCATGCATTTGGAAAGCAAAAATCAGTACGATTATGCTAGTAAGTCATCTTTTACCAAGGCAAGACAGATATGGGCTCTGGTCAGTGATGGCAGAGTCTGATAACTCGGGAAAGCACACCAAAGCAAAAAATATTTGGATTAATCTTACACAGATTAACTGGCAGTAAAGATGTAATCGACATATTGCACAAATGTAACCATACTGTTGTAGTGTCATTATTCAAATTGATGCAAGTACAATCTACTTCCAGCATCACACTTTAACCCGTAGTTGAAAAGCAAGCTTACTTGTTGAAAAAATTTGAGTTTTCCTGCTGTTTGTTTTCAAAAAGTCGTGATGGTATGTCTTGGATTTCTCCTATGTCATGTTTCTTCAATAAAGGGTTGGTGAGTCTAATTTGAACCTACTTGACTCACAAAACTGTGTCTTACAATGATGTGCATATGCAAAACCTTTCTCAGTATAGAATGCTTATCACAAAGCAAACCATTCTCTCAAATTTCAGAAAAGGCGTTGTCACACAAACACAACCATTGACAATAATGATGGGAGACAGGACACTTTAACTGGTAGTCGAACAACACATGACACCAACAGGGCACTCTTTCAGATACTTTGCCATTAAAAGGAACGCCAATGCCCGTTATTGGGATATATGGTGAACAGTCACTAGATTTGGCAGAATCTGAGCAGGATCAATCACTCGAAGCTTCCTCTTATAACCTTGGCAAACGAGTTGGGCCACCAACTGTTCGATCACTGAACTATTTAACAAAGAAACCATTGACAGCAGGACCATTTCGTTCAAGATTTGGCACCAACATAGAAGCAATTAACACATGGGTGCGCACCATACATGTCCACAATAAACTGAGAGTGCTTTTTAGAGAACACCTCCACAAAGCACAAGAGAAGCAAGAAAACGCATGTGCAACATGAAAAGAATTTAAGGGCGAAGCTAAACAGCTATGGCTTAAACCAGTTTGCTGAAAGTGCTCCCAAATGCATAACTGTTATGTCCGACATAGACGTGTGAACAGACACTATGGAACAATACACCACGACCACGTAGTTTGGACAATGTGGTTTCTCACCTAACACTATATATATAACACCCTGCTTGTAAATAGCCAGTTAATGTATGTTTCAGTTGATGATCAATTAAGTTGAGTGACTTCTTCATACTGAGTGTTGCCTCACTATTCCCTTGTCTGCTTATTTTGTGTCGTTGAGCTTTCTGTGCAGCATCTAGGATACAACAAACTGTGGACCAGAACACAGTCAACAAGAAAGCAGTAATACAAAGAAATGGCAACCACGAAAGTATGTAAGAGGTCTACGACCTTTAATTGCAGGACAGAGAATCTTCGCTTGTACTTCCGCCAGTTTGAGATCTTCCCGAAAGTAATGAAAGTAACAGATGAAGCTAACATGCTCTTAACCTTCCTTACGCCTGACGTACTGACGTATGTTTTGGAAACATTGTAGGGAGTGGATCAGAATAACCTTGTGGCCATAAAAGAGTGCCTCACGAGAAGATATTCAAAAGTGGATCCCATCGTGGAATGACTAAAAGTTGCGGAATCAAAGCCAGAAAATGGAGACTTTTTGGGAACACCCTACTAGACAAGATATCGGAATTTTTCAAGAAGGACCTTTTTCGAGAACATTAAGCACAAGCAATATTTCTCCATAACTGCCCGTCCGACCTTCACGGAGAAATCATCATCCGTTCCCCACAGAATTTCACGGATACACTGATCCTGGCAGACAAGATCTCACAGTCGTCATCAAACAGAGATGAAGTAATTGCAATGGAGTCAAGCAACAGCTATCATCCAAAACAGGCAAGTAAAACCTTGAATAATTCGTCTGTCAGTAATGAACGTTCTAAATCTTGTTTTAGCTGTGGGAGCCAGAACCATTTGGCGGGGAGCCCCTGTTGTCAAGCTAAAGGAAAAAAGTGCAGTAATTGTCGGAAAGTAGGTCATTTTGCACGCGTTTGCCGCAGTCCTTCCACTGTTGATATTAGGAACTAGTGGAAAACGAAAGACAAAGTCTCCAAGACTAGTGTTTTGTGTGTTAGAATAGATATGGAACCAGTCATTTCTGTTACTGCTACCAACCTTTCTTCTTGTCCTACCTAGGATGTAAAACTCAATAGAATTTCTGTGTCAGACCAGTAAGCTTTATTACTTCATCTCATTGCAGGAAATATGGGCTCGTCTTGTCACCTCCAAATCAAACGCCGAATTTTGTCGGGTTTAATGGAGACAAAATTTCGATTTTAGGTGTTGTCGACCTTCAAATTGAGCTCTATAACTGTTTCATTTCTCATTCTTTTTTCGTTGTGAAAGATGGTTACTCATTGGTAGGGCGTGATTGATGCAAGAAGCTTGGGATTTTTCTATGTTGTGGGGACAAGGTCTTAAATGTCTCTTCTAATAATGCAGACTTTTTTCAATCGGTTCCACATGTTTACAAGGCACTTTTCCATGGTTTGGGTTGTTTAAGGCTTTCACCATGAAATTAAAAATGACCCTAATACCACACCTGTCATACAAAGTGCAACAAGATAACCTTTGGCTATTGTCTGGGAGGTTGATGCAGAACTTGATCGCCTTGTTTCCCTAGGACTAATTGAAAAATTAATAGCAGCCCTCGGGTTTCCCCTGTCGCACGTCGGAAGTCACCCCAGAGCTCAGTCATGTTCAAGCTATTGCAGATTTGGTCCCCCTACGGATGTAATCGGAGTCAAATCCTTTCTTGGCTCATGTCAGTTTTATAGTGGACATGTCGATAATTTTGCTGGGAAGGCTGCTACTCTACATGCCTTATCATAGCAGGGGGCACCTTTTGTGTGGTCTCAAGAGCATTCAACGTTCTTAAGGCTCAGCTTGTTAATGCCTTTCCTCTCCATTACTTTGAATCTGATCTTTCTAAGGCTCACACTATAGTTTTGACAGATGCTTCCTTTTCATCAGTTGGTTGTACTCTGTCCCAACTAGTGAATGGTGAAGTCCATTTAATCGAATATGCAAGTCGTAGATTGTCAGCCCATAAGACGAATTACAGCGTCCAGGAGTTAGAGGCACTAGCAATCGTTTTTGCTGTTTCAAAAGTGGAATTTCTACTAGTGGGGGCAGCAATTTACCTTGCTTTGTGACGACCAAGCTCTTGAGGCTTTGCTAAACTACAAAGGGTTTGATAGAGTCAGTTCTCGTATGTCCAGATGGCTGTTGAGGCTGCTCCATTATGATTTTACTGTCGAATATATCCCTGGTCAGGACAACCGTCTCCCTGATTTACTATCCCGTCTCATGGCTGCACATGAGTCTCTCTCTCCGTTTGAAGATGATGAAGATGTCTTTGTTGCTATTTCCGAAAAAATTAGTCGATCCGTTGCCACATGAGGAACTCCTCTCTGCCACTTGTGAAGATAACATCCTGCAGGCGGTTGCACAGCATATACAGTATGGTTGGCCTGTGCATCACCTACCACAACCCCTGAGTGCTAACTGGGGTGTTCAAGATGAGCTGTCTTGTGTGGGTGGTATTGTTCAACGGAGTGATGATGCAGTCTTTCCCACCTGTTGCCAGGAAAAGGTATTGCAGCTAGCACATGAGGGCCATGTGGGTATTGTGAAAACCACATCTCGCTTCTGGAAAAATGCTTGGTGGCCTGTCCCCATTGGTTCCTGTGCCACATTTGTTAAGTCCTGTTCAGTCTGTAGTCAGTCAGATAAGGGATTATTCACCTGACATGTGGGCATGGCTCCCCAAGCTACAAAGATGTTCGCTACCCAGACACAACAGCATGGACCCATCTGAAAGTTGACATTCAGGGGCCCTATATGAATGCCCCACCCAACGTTTGCTACCTAATTGTACTTATCGATTGCTCTACTAAGTTTGTTGACGTTTTCCCCACACAAGGAGTCAAAAGTACTACCGTAATCCAGTTTTTGCTCTCCTGTTTTGCCCGATTTGATCTCTGCCATACACTTACTACATACAATGGTAGCCAGTTTACTTCAACCGAGTTTTGTAACTTCCTTGCCAAGTTTTCCATTCAACAGGCAAATTCATCGCTCTATTACCCTAACGCAATGGCGTTTTGAGTTGATCAATCTGTCAGTCCCTGGAAGAGAGCCAGGAAAATGGTGCTAGCAAAATATTCTTTTCCAGTTCCTAATGGTGTACCGCTCTGCCCCACATAGTGCTAGCAGAACGAGTCCCTCAGAACAAATGTACGGTAGTAAAATGAAGACGAACCTGACGTCCTTATCTGCTCTGGACAACAGTATGACCTTCTCACCAACGACAAGTGGCTATATCGACCGACAAGTCTCCAGGCGGCAAAACCAGACCAAAAAATCAAAATTTCACGGGTTTTCCGTGGGGGATTATGCAAAAACCAGGTTACCAAAAGGACCATATGGCAAATTGGATTCAAAGTACAGTAAAGCGTCCAAGATTGTTCAGGAAATTGACACTTACGTTTATAAGTTACAAGATGGGCGGCATTGGAACCAGAGGAAGTTGGTGGGTTGTCCAGTACCCCCACCATTAACAGAAACAAGCTGCAAAGATGAAGGCGAGTGTACTGAGGTGACCATCACCTACAATGATGCAACTCATGCACCTATGATTAAACTTAACAAAAGCGTCACCCAGTAAAAAGGTCTCCCTACTAGGCCAATGCCCCCCCCCCCCCCAGTTCGCAAAAAGATTACTGTATGTAGATAAGATCATTAAGATCATTTTACGTTCTGCAAAATCATTATTTTAAGGAAGGGAAGGTTGTTATGTCTGACATAGACGTGCTAACAGACACTATGAAACAATACAACCCCGACCATGTAGTTCCGACCACGTAGTTTGGACAATGTGGTTTCTCACCTAACACTATATATAACACCCTGCTTCCAAATAGCCAGTTAATGTATGTTCCAGTTGATGATCAATTAAGTTGAGTGACTTCTTCATATTGAGTGTTGCCTCACTATTTCCTTGTCTGCTTATTTTGTGTCATTGAGCTTTCTATGCGGCATACAGCATACAACAATAACTAGAGAACAAATTGATCAAGCTGTTATAGATGGCATGCTACATGCTGATGCTATAAGAAATGAGAAATATCTTCAAGTGAGCATCTAGTCAATGGAAATAAGGGCTTCTTGGATCCGATCAAAAAGGTAAAGCTAAGTATGGAAATTGAAAAAAGGAAGAAAACACCACAAGCAACGTCACTACTCAAAGAAGATAGTCAAGCATTTGAATTGATCATTGCCAAAGCCACTAGTCTAGAAGAAGCATTTGAGTATCCAATCACTTCCATGCCCTTATCACTTGCCACTCCAGATGCAGCACTATGCCAACATAACAAAGCATCACTGCAAAATTTATCACTGATTCAACTTCAGTCACTGATCAATTACGAAAAAATGCACACTGGCTTATTGACGGTATGGCAGCAGTAAGATATTTGAAGCCACAAGAAATGTATGCAGACTGGATAAAAAGTTTCATCACCTTCACCACTTCTCCAAAGACTGTCGATGTCCACTCTTTAGGGATTATCAATGATACATACAAGGAAAACAGTATCAAAAGTGGCACAAGAACAAAGCGTAATAAGCATATACTTAATGGAAAAGCTATTAACTCTGAAGACAAAGAGACTGTTGAATTAACTGTTGATTGTGTGAAAGCTATGGCTGTCCCAGAGAATCCGCTTGAGCCATGGCATCAACAATTGAGCCAACTGGAAGAGGATTGACTGAAGCAAACATTCTAGGAGAATCCATATATATTGTAATGGATTGATTTGTGAAGTGTATTTGGTTTATATAAAAGCATGGAATAACTAGCAGAATCCATGTAATATCTTGATTTAGTGAAATATTTGTTTATATAAAACATGTAATAGCCAACAAAGGACTGGTCCTTTCTGAAATGTTGTTTGTCGTGGTCTTAATTTCAAAGTTCTTATTGCAACTGCGTTTTCCACCTGATGTCTCAATAATAAGATACCTGTGAGATACACTCAATCATGGTATCACTTATGGTCCTGGTAAATCTAATGTACATGGTTATGCTGATGTATCATTTAACATCATTTAAGAATAAGATTATAGAGTTTAATCGAAGCACCATGTATAATGGGAAGGCAAATGAAAATTACATTGAAACAAGAGTTTGCCTTTGCAAGGACAAGAAAACAAAAACATTGATGTCAATACGGCCAGACCAAGATTCAGTAATTGAAGCCAACAAGAACGTCAATGACCAGGCATTTCATTGGTACAGATGCACCAATGTTAGAATCCCAGCCACATATCTTTTGAAGATCATGGCTAGATGTGGGATGAAAACAAAGGCATGGTTATGCCAGTTTGGTTCACTGGGACACAGTTACGTCCAGCCTTTATTACCCAAAGAAGACAAAGAAGACCTACCAGTTATGAGGATGGCAGTGGAGATGCAGACGTGAGAGATATTAATGAGCAGGGTCAGGGAGAGAGAGTTCAGTGCGACATGAATCTGCTGCAATGCCAGAAATTAGCATGCCAGATAACGATTGGTTGGTTGCTGTAAACAGATTATTAACATGGGGTTTGTAGCTCGTGTTAAGGATGACGGTATGGCTAAATTATATTCTGGTTTCACCACAATGGTTCTCCTCTTTGGTTTGATTTTTTCTAGATTTTTTGCAGTTTACTTTATCATTAATTGTCAAAACTCCTGTCTTTTGAAAGGAAAGATACAAAACTAAACCTTCAGTGGATATTTATGTTAAAAAAAGCAATTTTATTGCAATGTTTTTCATTTGTGATCAATTTTTGATGACTTTTACTATTTATCAAATTTTTAAGGGGGCATTACAGTTTATAAGGATTAGAAATCCAAAGTGTTAACCATTATGCCTCAGGAGTGGATCTTGGTTCCTATCTGAGACTCAAGTATTATAGGATTGATAACTTTATGAAACAGGATCTTATTGCCTGCTGGTGTTATCAATTGTACTGTGTCATGGCTCCAAGTTTCCAAAAGTTAAAAAGAGAGGATAATTGGCCTAAATGGAAATCTATGATGGTCACTTATTTCAAGGCATTGAAGCTCTATAAGACAATTGGATGCAACAAGGATCAAACCATGGTGAGCTCTTAGTTGCTGGACGTAGTACAGCAACAGAAACTGATGTTGAAGATTCTGATAAAGACTGTCTGCAAATAGGAAATATACTTAAGAATAAATTAGATCCTTCCTTGCTTAAAGTTTATTTTCGTGCAGAGTTGGGATCAGTTAAAATGCAATACAATGCATTGCTAACATGTTTTGATAGGTCCACAGTAGCAAATAAGATTGATTTACTTACACAGCTCATTAACATTTCATAGAAAGAAGATCAGACTGTGGATGAGTATTTCCAACAATTAATAGAGCAAGTTAACAAGCTTCCAGATTTAGGTTGCGTTGTTAATGATCAATTGCATTTTACTCTATGTATAAATGGACTTCTACCATGTGATTCTGCTGTTCCCAAAGTTTACATGGCTGAGGGAAATGACTAAACATGGGCCAAGGAACTGACACTACAGCAGGAAATATTTTCCAGAAAGTGCAAAGGGAACATACAAAGCTTCAACAGATGCACATGTTTCAAATGTGGTCAAAGTGGAAATTTATATCAAAGCTGCCAAAAACTCCAGGATCCAACAAACTGGCCAGTGCAAAACTACGCAATCAAAACTGCTGGCAGTATAAGAATGTCAGTCAACTTGTCAACTAATGAGGAGCTAGAGACAAGCAATGATACTCCTGTGATGCACATGCATAACAACAAATGTCAAACAGTAAGTTGTTAAATTTAAGATAAATAAGAATTCTTTTGTTGTTGATCAGGAGCTAGCAGACATGTAGTCAGTGATACAGCTTTGTTTGATTATGTAAAGTTTAAGAGATCACATAAAGTCTTATTAGTAGATGGTAGTACCTCCAAAGCTCTAGCAATAGGTAGGGTCAAGGTATCCATGTATTGGGCTGCCAAAACATACAGATAAGTAATATTACAGGATACACTGCATGTACCAGAATCTTAGTCAGTCTGAAAAGAGCTCAGAAAACGGGCTGCAGTTTTTGGTTTCCCCAGTACACTGGTATTTGTGAAATTTTTATGGTAATGGTCAAAAGCTTGGACAGGCTAATAACATTGGGCATAAAGGGTATATACTTAATGGAAAAGCTATTAAGACTGCAGAAAAAGGGCCTGTTGAGTTAAGTGTTGATTGAGTGAAAGCTATACTTGTCCCAGACAATCTGCTTATGCACTAACAGTTGAGAGGATTGACTGAATCAAACAATTAAGAGTGAAATAGTTACAGGTATTCGAAATTGGTGTATTGGCAGGAAAACAAAGTTTAATTAAGAAACAAAGTACATGTACTGGGATGACGTTATGACATGCGTTATGACAAGGAGAACACTCCAACAAAAAGGCCATAATCATTTCTTGACATTTTGAAGACATTCCATTCATCATCAGAAATGATTGACATTTTGTTGGAGTGTTCTCCTTGTCATACACAACATGTTTATCATTGCAGTATTTGCACTTTGTTTGCAGGTATTGATTGTGACGTAACATCAAAAGTCCATCTTCTAGAATGTACAGAGTGCATTGAAGGGAAATTATTATGAACAATGCATACAAAGCTTGAGGGCATAACAACCATGGTAATTCATATGGCCCTGCACCTCAGTAAAGCCTTGTTGGAGCCAGGTATTTTGTAACATTTACAGATGATTACATGAGAAGAATTTGGGGTTATCCCATTAAAGCAGTCAGATGTATTAAACAAATTTGTAGAATAGCACAAGTGTGTCACTATAGAGAAGGAGTGGCTAGTGACAAAGACAAGAGTGACAATGATGGTGAATATGGTAATCACAAATTCAGGCAGTTTTGTAAGAAGCTTGGTATAAGGCATGAGTTTTTAACACCAAGGACACCACAGCAAAATAGTGTTGCTGAGAGTAGGAACAGGACACTCACACAAATGAGCATTGCAATGAGCCATGCAAAGAAAGGCAAAATTGGGCTGAAGTAGTTACCACAGATGCATTCATAAGAAATAGATTACCAGCAAGGGTTGTTATACAATTAAAAAGCCTTATGAAAGATCATACGGTAGAAAACCATCAAATAAACACTTGAGAGTGTGGGGTTGTAATGGGAAAGTAAGACTGAAAAGGAAGTCTTAGATGACTATGCTAAAAAGGCCAACGGTTATCCTATCAATATACTAGCAACAAAGGTGTTAAAGACTGTGTGTGATGTGACCTTTGTAGAAACCAATTTGTCACTGGAGTCAGCAAGTAGTGAAGTTAAAAATGACTTTGGTAAACTGCAAAATTTACCTGGAATAAAAGTTCAGGTTAATGCTGATGGCATAAATGCTTTCTGAATCAAGAAAAGCACAACAATGAAGTGATAAGTAAGTCCAAAGTCTTTTGAAAAACAAAAGTCTCACTTCAAGCAATATGTCGGCCATTGGAAGTTAACTATACAGAGAACTTGGAACAGGATCTGATATACAGAGTGCAGTAAACATGTGTGCAAAGTTCAGTTCTAAACAAACTCAAACACATAGGACTGTGGTTGTACGAATAATAAGATACCTGTACCATACACTCAATCACGGTATCACTTATGGTCCTGGTAAATTTAATGTACATGGTTATGCTAATATATCATTTAACTCTGATCGAGGTTACTCAAAATCAACTACTGGATGTCTTTTTCTTGGCTGAAGGCCCTGCTTCTTGGACTAGTGTTAAAAGTCCATTGCAGTGTCTACAACAAATGCAGAGTATATGGCAGTTAGTCAAGCAGCATGAGAAGTGTTATTCTTAAAACTTATATTTAAAGAGTTACAAGTATATGTAGAACAAGTCGATATATTTGAAGACTCACTACCTGCAATTGCTATGTGCAACAATCCTGTATCTCACTGATGATAGAAACACATTGCAACCTCTTTTCACATCATAAGAGATGAGGTTTAAAAGGGTACAATCAAGTTGATTCACTGTCCGAGTGAAGACATGTTTGCAGACCTGATGACTAAACCATTACCTAAAAGTATGTTTGAGAGTTTAAAGATCAGATTTGGATTGGGGGGGAGAAATGTAGCTGAGGCCTTTGTTGAGTAGACAGATTGATGTGAATGTTTTGTTTGAACATATGTTGACATATGTTTGTTTAGAATCAAGAAATTGGTTATGTACACAGTGCTACATAAAGGCAAGGTGTTTCTACCTGCGCAATCGTTTTGGAATTCTTGGTTGCCTTGACTACAAGGAAGACAGTGGTCAGCGTTGCATTCTCAGTCGAGAAATCTTGGCCTCATTTGTTTCTCTAATAGGTCTGTAGTAAGATTAGTACGCTTAGTGCTAATAAAGGAGCAAGGTATGCATTTAGTTGAAGATATTTTATCAAACTTTTAGGGGGGGGCATTTACGTTTACGCTTCAAACGTTGACAAATTGAAGACACAAGTACTAGTGCAGTGCAGCAATGGCAGGGACTTGATCACTGATCACATATAGTAGGGTTTTGAGAATCTGCACTGTCAGATTCATCACCCTTTCGTTGTCGCTCAAAACTGTAGTCTAAACATAGTGCTGGTAATATACTTGATCAAACGTCGCCAGTAAGCTCCCAATGCCTCCGATACACAAAGCTTTGCACGCCATGTCCCACCATTCCCTCCTGGAGTGGCTGCCAAGTTGAAGGCAAAATTCCACAATTGGAACAGTGGAAAACCCTTTCAACTGGCGGATTCGTGACGAAATATGACATACCATACGACACAAGCACCTTAGTCCACAATTCAACTGGATTAACGTCACATTAGATATCTGATAACTGACATTACATGCACAATATAATTTACAGTTCTCTTTTTCACACATGAATACCACCGGAACGAAAATTGGTCGAAATCGGTTCACATTGCCATATCCTTTAAAAATTTAATAATGATACTCTACCCGTACAACGACGGCGCCAAGATAACGTCCCCTCGATGACTTCTAAGCACAAGATTGAAGATGACGAAGTTGATGCCAATAACCCTACTACTGTCACCTCCTCCATTCACCGATAAACCACACAGATGTTTACACACAAATTGCACAATAAATATACAAGATAATAATCTGCCACAATGAAATGATCACACGCTAGATAGTCATTGTTAAATGACAGTTCGCTAATGATCTTGGAAGCCTGCATTGCAAAGCTTGGTAACCAAATCGACTATGAGCAGCGCAGATGTGGAAAAGCAGCCCATTTGCATGCTGGGAAGTGCATGACTTCTAAAGTCATTTTGACGCCCAAACAGTACAAGAAACAACCACTGAATAGGAAAGGTGCAAGAAGCAGGAAAGATGGATAGAATCTTGTCGAATTTATTTAAGCGACAAAAGGGAACACTTTCTAACTTGGACTGCATAAACAGAAATGGTACAATTAAGAAGACAAGAATTTTTGTCCCTGATTTGCATTTAAATAGACAGAAAATTATATAAGATATGTTGTTGAAGTTTTGAGGGGATGTTTTTAAGTGTCTAACCCAGTGGTTCTCAACCGGGGTCCATGTGGACCCCCAGGGAGGAACAGCAAAGTCGCGGGGAGGAATTTTATAACTAAGGGGGAATTGGGGAATAATTTGTAGTTGGGGGGAATTGGGAAGGGTAACTCAAGAAAGAGGGGGAAAATTGCTCCAGAGGAGAAAAAATCATATTCAAATGTTCTTGTAGCAAACTCAGGTTCCGGTTTGGTCTTGAAGTACTGAGTTTGTTCCCTTGTCATGGGCATTCCGTCTGAAGTGAAATGTATTGTGAGACATCCCACTGAAGTCTACGTAGTATACTGACATCATTTGGCTGGTTGGGTAAATTAAATTCCTGAAAAATGGGTGTCTGATTGGTTGTGAGGCACGTGCTGCAACAGTCTTGCACGTGATTTCCCACTGTGCAGCTGGGTATTTGCGCACTGACTCTTCCCACACCATTGAGATAAAGTGGAATGTTGTTTAAAACTAACTTATCAGTGAACAGGAGTGATGGCTACAAATGCAAAAGTGAAAGTGAGAAATACTCCATTGACTATCTCAAATACGGATTCATTGCAGCACCACATGGTGAATGATTACCACTGTGTCTGTTATGTGAACAAACCTTGTGCAATGATTCGATGAGGCCTGTGAAGCTCCTACAACACCTGACTACTAAACCACTTCGATACTTCAAAGGCGAAATGTGAAACACAATGGCCAAAGCGCATGAAATCATTGTTTAGAAAACAAACGGCAAATCTAGACTGTGGCTTGGAGGCTAGTTACCAAATATCATTACTGATAGTCAGCAATGGAAAACCACATTCTATGGGTGAAGATTTGATAAAACCAGTGTTATCTGTATTCATGCGCACTGCTTTGTAAGGTTGACAATACTGCTATCAATTCGGCTCCACTCAGTAATGATACCGTACACAGGCAAATAAATGAAATGGCGACAGACGTTCATGGCTAACTTGTATCCAAACTTCGGAAATTGAAGGTCAGTGTACAGCTGTATGAATTGACTATCCATCACAGCAAAGCCCTGCTACTTGCTCATGTACAATACATAGACGATGGAGAATTTAAAGAGGAGATGTTGTTTTGCGAAGCATTAAAAACTACAACTACTGCTGGGGACATTTACAGAATATACAAACAATACATGATGGAGAATGGCATACCGCTGAGCAACGTAGTATCATGTGCAGTTGATGGCACAGCAGCAATGATGGGTATACGGCAAGGAGTACTTAAGCTCATGAAAGATGATAATCCAAATGTAATAACAGTACACTGTGTTTCACAGAGAAAACCTTGTGGCCAAAAATCTTTCCCTAGAATTACATACGGTTCTTAAAGCAGTCATTAAGTGTATCAATTTGATAAAGGCAAATGCCAAAACAGAACGTCTCTTTAATGCATTCTGCAACAAAATGAAAGAAAGTCATGTCCGTCTCCTGCTGCACACAGAAGTATGTTGGCTTTCTAAAGGTAATTGTCTTGCCAGGTTTGTTGAGTTGTATAACCAATTGCACGATTTTTTAGCAGGCAAAGACAAAATGGTTGCACTAAGAGGAAATGATGCCAAGGTGCTAGTATTTTATCTTGCTGATATGTTTGAAAAGCTGAATGCCCTGAATATTGAGTTGCAAGGGCCCAA
>JANTCA010009724.1:3895-22178 GCA_024741275.1 Chironex yamaguchii | reverse complement strand
CGAACTTGACAAGAAATTTGCAAATCTGAACTATCGAACTTGACAAGAAATTTGCAAATCTGAACTATCGAACTTGACAAGAAATTTGCAAATCTCGGGTATATAGAAAAAGATATGACATATAATATGATAAAAAAGTTATCACCAAATATTTGCGTTTGCCTTTAGGTCGTCTCTGATACAAAATAAAGGTGGGGCCAAAAAAGAAAAGGACTATTGCAAAATTTAGCGAGTTGATGGGGGCAAATCGGAGAAGGGGGTAAAAGAAGACGGAAAGTAAATAGGTCTTTCACGGTAATTGGAAAACTTGTATCTGGCTGGTGTTGCACATTTTAAAGCAAAAGGAATTTACTTGTAGACTCAAATAGGTGGTAGTATCCAAAAATCTATTATGACCGTCCACAATGTATGGGTTTGCGTTTAAGTAAAAGAGCACATGTTCTGTTATTCTTTTAAGCAATATTTTATTGTTGTCTTGGTAACAGATGCGAAGGTCGTCTCAAGGCTCTTCTCCGTCATCTACAAAAGTCGTCTGCTCAGAGGGAAGACGCGGAGACCGCCCTTCGTCCCCGAAAGCTCAGTACACACCTGTAGGTACCGAGGAAATAAGAACGGGGAATATCTCTGCAGATCGTTGCTCTGGATACCAAGTGGCCAATATAGCACACCATGAAGAATATCCCGGGCATGTATTGGTTTCGCATTCACGTCCTTTGACTCAAGCAGAGCACAGGGTTGTGTGGGAGCATAATCAGAAGGTGTCAGGTCATCCGGAAAACTTTCACGGGCAACGACCGGATCATCGGTCAATGATACACAACCGTCGTCATCATGACTCTCCTGTGATGATTCCATGGAGACACGGGAAAAGACTAATGACAACACCTGCGGCTGGTGAGACACCACGTAAAAGAGCTGGTTGTCATGACGCTTGCTGTTCCCGTAGGACTCAACGTGGATTTTCACTGAATGTTCACTACCAAACTGATCGATTAGTTTTGGTTACATTGGACATTGATGGACATACATATGTAGGTGAACTCTTTTCAGAGGAGTTTGATTGATTAGAGGTCACAGTAGAAACTTTTTAAAATGGGCGACTGCTCAATAGGAAGAAACGTATCTCAAGTGAAATTTTCTTAAAAGTCGTTCAAAGTTTGCTCTTTCTGTATATAAACCATCGCAAAATCCAGTGATTTATTGTTCTAACGTTAATTATTTGTTTTTAAGCTTTGATCATATACTATTGTGTTCCTTTAGAGACGTTTGTTTTATCAGAACAGATACTGGACCCGATTCTCTTGACGTAATTCTAGATCAGTCATGTGAATTTTTATCGAGATAATCCCAGTGACAGTCTGTCACCGTATTATGCCCCGTTAGTTATGAATGTTTGATTTGTGATTTTAAAATTCCGAGAAGGAAAACATGGGGGTTGAATCTTCGACCTTCTGCTTTCTGGGCAGAATGCTCTGACAACTGGCTACCGAGAGCTTAATTCTTAGTGTTGAATTTTGGATGTTATAATGTACTGATTGCCGTCACTGCGAGAACTTTAGTGCAAGTTTGATAATCAGAGCTCGTCCGTTAGTAGTGATTTCACTGAAAGAAGAGCAGTATGAAGATTGTTTATCCTTCAAATAAATTGTCGATCTGAAACATGGGTGTTGCCGGGAAATTTCATCCTGTATTGCTGACCTCTTCGACTTGGGGATAAGATATTGGATGTAAGCATACTTAGTACGACTAACGTTGAAAAAGTGTACATTTTCTTTGACTGAAAATGCTGTGATTATATTGCAAAGTAATTTAAACCCACAAACGTAATCATGCATTGTTCAAAAGAGTGCTCTCTTTTATAATGCAATTTGACATTTTGGAAGTCTCTTCGGACGAGATAAGCCAGTCTCCTCCGATTACCGGATCATTGAGTGCCATGGCCTTCCTCTGGCTCTACTCCCTGCAGCAAAATGCATGATTTTATTGAAAATAAATATGGTACAATATGCCATATCCCTTTCAATTAAGAAGAAACTGGTCTCTCAGTCATGAGTAGAACTAAGACTTGGCCTCATTTCTGTTTTGTAGTTGCGTTTCTTACTGACCTGTTCAAGTATATCTTTAATTAGAAATGAGGTGGTTGTATACAGGTGTGTGTATTTACTGTTGATGAACACTCGAAGTGTGCAGTTGTATAGAGGGAAGTTGGTTTTATCCAAGCAAGAAAAAGCAATGTAGTAGTGCGATATTTTTATAAGATGACAAGCAAGGATTTTAAGGCAAAAGAATGTGTTTATTGTGTAGAATGATTTGTGCCTTTATTTTATAGGCAGGGTGCTTTTGTACTTGGAATTTCCGTTCCGATTGAGGACATGTACGTATCCCATTTTGCTTGTATCTATTGCCCTCCAATAGAATGGCTTGTAACTTTTAAACGTTATTGCCATATTTAGTATTTCATTTGTCTAACATCTGTTTTAAGACCCATTTCCATTTCGTTGTTTTTACGTAAGTGATTTCATTTCTCCCATGCACACTTTTTCTGTATTTTTCAATTTTCCCCACAGAAATATGACGTTTAGTTCCTGTTTTGTGACACGTGTGCGGTATTTTTCACTTCTAACATTCATCTCATCAATGTGAACAAATAAATGTAACATAAGGATCACGTATGTAAATTCGAAACTGGTCAAACTTTTTTACCTTCAGCTAGTAATAAAACGGCCAGCAAGATTAACCTGGAAAAATTGAATGGAATTCAAATACTGATTATACAATTAAAAAAAATCGCTTCTCCTTTGCCCATCTGATTTTGTCAGCGAATTTCAGTGAAAACGTAGCTGGAATGAGCCTTTTGAAGACTATATCTTAAATGTTTGTTCACTGGATCTTTTGAAGTCTTCTTTAATTGTACATCATATTTCTTCTAATATCTTTTCGATATCTTAGTTATTCGGTAGGGGGTCTTAACAAAGTGGATTTAAGTCGGTGGCAACGAAGTTAACCAGACAGGGGATTTTTTATGACAAAAAGGTGGGTTAGCTAAGCTAATGAGCGTTAAAAATGAAGCACACTAGGGTTGGACATCTAGAGCCTAAGGGGAACACTTAGTATAGACTCCTAGTCTTTTGAACTTACTTATAGAGATTTTTAACTTAGTAAGAAAGGCGTCAAACTTGTAGCCGTTCCATCCAGGTTCAAGCTTCGTTGGTCGCAATGGTAACTCTAGATCTACGCATTAATACTGCCAACGTTCCTTTCTGCTAGTAAGAAATGAAGATCAATAGGTGAAATAATCTGCTAGCAAAGATGAAGATCGACAGCTGAAATAATCTGCTAGCAAAAACGAAGATCAATAGCAGAAATAATCTGCTAGCAAAAAATGAATATCAATACCCGAAATAATCTGCTTGCAAGATATGAAAATCCTAAGCTAAAATAATCTGTGAGCAAAATATTATGTTTGCATTCTCATGATGCAAGATAAAAGGACGTTTACTATTTGACAGTCAGTGAACGATAGTGAGTTAATATTTTCATCGCTTCTATTTTACTTATATTAATACCTCATTATCCAGAAAAACACTAATACCCAGTGCGATTTATAATTTATAAGTCTTTTTGAATCCAAATATTTTAGCAATTGCCATTAAAATGAACAAAATTGTTTATCAGGTTAGAATAAAAAGAGAACTGGAGTCAATATAATACATGGATATGAAGGTGGAAGAATATTTATACTCACAATCTTGTACTTTCATGTAAAACGGCAATAGTATTATACTTCGAATATCATTCATTTACTCAAAGATTAAGTGGTTGTAATCGAGGAGATTCTGACATTGATAGTATAATTAAGAAATACTTATCACATTTGGGCTGCCTACCAATGAAAGAGCAGTCGAACTGGCATCTCGGAGAGCTAGCAATAAGATGCATCCAATAAAAGCAGGAATTAGTACACTCTGTTCTTTGAAAGAAGAATTTCATAAGAATGACATCCTGGATTTTAGCCAGAATTTAAGCAGAGAGTAAAAACAAGCTGGAAAAGGCCTTTTTAAAGTCACGAATGTCATTTTAGGGGGAAACCATCCGATTGAGAATGCCAATGAAGCAGGCAAATGGAGGCAAACTACGGCCTCTGAAGAATACGAAAGTGAAAATTTGCAGCAATCCTTGTCCTAATGAATTATCAACTATGTAACAACATCTTGTTTTCGCAATTTTATTTACCATTAACGTATTTTCGTGTTTTAACTTTTTTGGGTTAATTTCTTTATTGTCAATCAAGTACACGAATGATAGTAAGAAGCTCGCTTGTAAGGATAATAGAATAAAAAGTAATAGAAGAGCATTTCAGCTTTGGGCTGGAGGAAAATTTGGGAATAGTCAGTCCCAATCAAAATTAATAGTTCATTAAATATGAAATGTAATCGTCTTTATGGTTGGCCATGCAATATCGAGGATACCTGTCTATTTATGTGATTAGCAATCGTGATTCTTAGACCCTCTGTACAGGAACAGTTACATTACTCATCTGAGAATTTTCCGGAGAGCCTACCTGCTGTTTTTACTGAAACTTTTAGTATGAAAATCAGTTCTCTGTATGCTTTAAAGGAAATTTAACCTTAGGCATTGCATAGCTGGCAATCTAATAAACAGCCACCCTGTGCATAGACTGGTTCTTGTTTATCAGTACGATAGTCATTGTTATTATCATTATTACTATCACTTTTTACATTGGACTTCTAAATGCAATGTCAACACTGACAAGATAATTATTAACAAGTTCCCCAGTACGTTCGTCTTACAATGAGAATATTTGCAGTTGATGGCCTACTAATATCTTCGAATTTTGTGGAAAAGCACTTATCCTGGTTCTGCCGAAAAATCCAGTTTAAAACTATTCAACTATTTATCATCAAACCTCTGTTCTCTTTGCAATAAAAAGGTAGAGCCTCAACGGCACGTTTAAACGGCTTTCAAGGTGAACTTCGAACTCTTCATTGACCTGTTTGGCTAAAAGGATCCTAACCAGCCGTTTAATACTTTCAGACCTGATGTTAAAAGTTGCAAGCATTGACAATTCAATACCTATACCTATTGTTAAAGTTATTGAACTGACTTTTTGCAAAAAAAACTACTCAAATCTTATGAATACAAACGGGAGAAATACCAAAATACACAATAACTTCATTTTGTTGAAAGTAGAAAAAATGTAACTACTGCCCTGTTGAAGAAGATAGCGATCCATCTTCCAATTGTCCACCCACAAGGCATTATTTATGCGACAGTTTTATAACTAAGACCTTGTATGTAAAAATTCGCTATTGTGGGGACTGGGTATAAAATATGATCTGCAGCAGAATTTTTGGACCTATTCCTATCATATTTAAACTACAGTGGAGTAGGACATTTAATACTTGCATTAGAAGCTGCTTTACTGAACTTGTTTTGTGGCCTAATGTAGGGGGCAAGGTCTCTGAATAAAACACAAGTCATGCCAGCACGTGATTTATGTCGTAAAACAATATCATTGGGCGCCAAATTGTGTCCAACCTTCTGCCACGAAATTCAATGTTTTAAACAAGGACTCCAGAATGCCAAGTCGTGCATTACCGAACTGCTTTAATTGTAAAGAAAATGGATGGAAAATGTATAGTTTTCCATTAATGCTTAAACATTTTGAGAAAAAGTGGACTATTAATTGTCGAACGAGAATAATAGGAAGCAAGTAACTCAAGTGTACTTAGTGAGGTAAGAAAAAAGTGGTTTCATAGTCAACTGCACAGCTGCCCATTTATGTAGAGACGACGACAGGATTTTAAGTAGCAATTCTTTATGCCAAGTGTGGTTTTTTTTTGTCTTAAAACAACTTGTACCAAGTTTCGTTTGCCAGGTGAAAACAGCATCTTTTGAACACTACTTCACCTCGAGTGTGATCCAGTTACATTCAAAGCCTGTTAATAAACAAAACGTCTATAGATATCATATATCTTAGCACATGACAATTGGAAACATAGATACAGTGCAGTTAATGATAATTTGCCTTATGCACAGAAATTGTTTTTCTCTTTATAAAGTAAGACATGTTGGCCGACAGCAGAGCAGTATCATTCTCCTTCTAGAGGAGACAGAATCATCTTCTCCCTATCAAGTCTACTCTAATTTCCCTGATAAATAAAATTGATCTGAAAACGAAACATGATTGCAAAGTATAGAAATGACTTGCCATTATTTGTAATAAATGTGTACAAAAATAAGAGGAGAACTTGCTGCAATTCGATAGCACTAGGGTGCTAATACAAGGGAGCACACATTAATTTTTAGATTTTCCCACCCCTCCAGACCTTATTAAGAATCTCATTTATTAATTTAGTTAATCAAAGTGTCCAAGCGCCCATGTGATTTATATGTTAGGGCGACTTTTACGTTTTGTTGGTTTTAAAAAGATACAATGACATTGCATTCATACTCTAAAATGCTCTTCGTTAGTTGTAAATAATTATACAAGAGGCTAAAAGAGGAAAATGTGATTGAGAAAAAATGGCGTCTACAGCTAGAAAAGCATGATTTTTTACATTGGTTGAGTGTCATGACCTATGTTTTACTTAGAGACCTCGATTGAAGACCTCCGTCCATTTTATATTTGCCGCACAGCTTTGTCGCCGGCTGAGGTGTTCGCGGGCATCGAAGATGCCAAGGCCAGAAATCAGTCATACGCATGCGTCACACGATGTTTACCAATATGACCGTTTGGCGCTAAGTTTCAAGTTGATTTATTCAATTAAAGTACAACGTGGTAGATACAAACAATTTGGTTGTCAATTGAGTACTAGTGGATCCTTTACATTTAATCTAAGGAATCTTCGTCGTGTGTTATTTGAACATCACAGTTGACGTGTCTGTAGCAGTCCTGGGCAAACATGGTGTTGACTGGTTTCTTAAGCAAAATGTTAGTTACGGTCCAATGTGGATCAAGTGTTTTTATATTAGTTTTTCAATGGTAATGCAATTGTTTCTAAGTCGGAGTTGGTCTGCATTCTCAATCTACCCAGTTTTATTGTAGCCTGTAGGCGACTTTGAGAAGTTTGAAATATTATGGTTGTTGTTTGGATGTTACTGTACTTAGAAATTAGGACAATGATGGCACACGTGCCCTTGCTATAAAGAGGCAATCAACTGTGTGTACCTTGGACTAATCAATTATCAAGTACTCTTTGGATGTAGCATATAAAAAGATGCAAAGGACTGCTGATGATAGCCAAAGTTCCTCTTTGGAGGACAAATACTTTGGTTCAAAGGCAGATTTAACTTTCTTTCATAAGGGTGATTTGGTGGATGGTGCTGGCAATATCCGAGACGAAGGTATGTGCTACGATTTATTAGATTCAAGTGACAATACTGCTGTAAAATGCTTAACGATGTCTTTTTTGATTCGCAGATCGCTACTATTGTCTTTGTTACCTGTTTGCTTATTGGGTAGGATGCCTCCTCTCCAACCGTGCACTGCCATATAAGAGTGGGCGCGGCTGCATCATAGATCGTAGCGTAGGCATTCCTTCCGGAATGAAATTCCCCGGACCGTCCTATCAGGGCTGGATTTTAGAGCCCAGGGTTGGGAGAGGGCGTTAGATAATGATCGGATGTTGGTTCCACGCCCTTCAAATGCCTTTAAAATAACAGAAACACTCATTTGTCAATTTAACTTTATAATTATAAAGTCTTAAATCTTTGCTTTCTGTAACATAAATTTCCAACCCTAATCGTAAAGTTACACAGTATTTATTTATATTAAAACTGAATCAACTTTTGCTAAGCTTTAATTGTAAATCAGAAAAAATTATCAAACTTCAATTCTTCTCGCTTTATGTTTTGACCATTTATTGGCAAGCTTTTCAACATATATCATGTCTGTTACATCATTTTTACAAGCAATGATCATCAGGCTCTCCAGCTGGAAAATCGGACATTTTTTATCTCAAGTACGTCTTCAGCAGCTTTAATCTTGAATATGAACACTCATTACTTGCTACGGATACTGGTGTGTTAAGGGCAAGTTGTTAAGCTTTTGCAAGATGAAGATACAGGCTTGCCAGCCAGCACTTTTGATGCATCACAGATTGTCTTTGGGTTTGTCTACATGATATCATTTTTCATACATCTAATGTAAAGAAACAGAAGGTCAGCATCTTTGAGATCATCGGGAAACATTTGACACAACAGAATGCAGTCATCTTTTGTAGCTTTATGAAGCAGTTGTGGATGGAAGCATCTTAGATGACCAAAGGACTCAGTTAATGCTTCCTCGATATCTCTGTACTCTCTTGTGAGCCTGTCAATGACCTTGAACATTTCAATGCAATAATGATCTTTGAAAGTGTGAAAAATGGCATTACCTACATTCTCGTCAAACCTTGATGGAACCCTTTGTTGCATATATTGCTTTGAACACTCTATTTGTGGATTGATTCCATATTTATGACAATGAGCAAGGGCTCTTTCTATAACTCCATCAATTGTATCTTCATCTCTTCGGATGCTTTCCAGTATCTCAGCAGTTTGCATGATCAAGTCAATACCATTCACTAGATCAAACTCGATCTCTAGCACTTCCATCACCTCCTGTTTCAATGAAAGCATAACATTCTCGAGAAAAAATTAAACCTAGCGTAAATTTGAACAACTTCAATTTTTCCAAAAGGATGTACCTCACGATCATATTCATTCCACGATCACATTTCTTCAAGCAGATGAATTAAATGTCTATGACACGACCATATGTCTCTTATTGCTTTAGCTCTTCCAGTCCATCTTGTTAGCGATAGACCTTTTAAAAACAATGTACCCTGCAGCACCATAACGTCATCTTTGTACCTTTCAAAGGGAGACGTACTTTTAGTCATGAAGTTATACAACTGTTGGAGAGCAGAAAAGAAATCATGTGCTGGAAGGGATTCATTACAAGCATGCTCTCTCTACACAAAGATTGGATTTATGTCCAAGACATGGAATTTATGGAACTGTCCTTTGCAGACGGTCAGAAAGCGTTGCTTGAACACCAGATATGGACAAAAAGCCTATTTCAAGCAATTTATTTCATTGGAAGAGAAAATGCAATTGCCTCAACAAGAAGATAAATTAGGAAGAAATGTGGCATCATTTCATCACTACTAACTACCATGAAAGCTTTTTACTGAAACAAACAAAATTTAGTGGATGACACAAAAATATTGGGGGTGTTGCACCCCCACACCCCCTGGTAAATCTGGTCCTGCATCCTATATGTGGCTGTTTTGACTGCCACCTCATGAAACAAGCCTGTCCTTACGGTGTATATTCATGTTATTAAGGGAATCCTCTTTTTGACCAAAACGTAAGGGCCTTATTTAAGTTACTCTTGACAGTATACTGTCATGCTAGTATGTTTGTGACTCTAGCAGTGGCGTAGCATATTTAGATCACTAGTAATATCCTTCAGTGAGTCAATACACAAACAAAATTTGCATGCTATGCCACTGGACTCTAGACATTCTTTTGCTCTGCTAGCATTAGTAGCTAGTTTTCGTAATTCCCTATTAAAAGAAAAAATGAAAATCTATGCCACTGCCCTTTATGGAGTTGTACTGCAAGCACTACCAGTTCCTAAGGACACCTTTCTGGAATTTATGAATACTGTTACTTGAGGTATAGATTGATGAACCTTATTATGGAAGGCTAGAAAGACTGGTAAGCTATTACCTTACCTTATCTGGATTAAAAACTGCATATTAAGACCATCAATGTATTTTCAATAAGGAGATTACATTTTTTCAATTTTCTCATGCAAGGAGCTTGAACGAAGACAATTTTTAAACATTTCTAGGCGTTCTTTTTATAGAGACTGATACAGCTGTCTTCACAGGTAGCTACTAAAAGATCCTTATTTACTAATCCATGGGATTTGTTCAGGTCAAGACTCTGGGGGCCAACTTAATTGATGTGCCAGTTCACATGACAGCATCTATTTGCTCTTTATTAAAGCTGGATTTTGAACCTATCAGAACCACCCTAGAAACTGGTTATTGTGACAACTTACTTGCTTAAGATGTTGGATTACTCCAACACAAATCTTGACCAATGTACCTAGACTGAGGCTAGGTCATTCAAATTATGGGAGAGTCCTGTGAGAATGTTCAACTTGGTTCACCACCACCACTTAGTCTATTGCACCCAAGCAAGCTAAAATTATCCTGGTATTAAGCAGAGTTAAGCACCAGATAATGTGATTTGAGATAAAGGAGTGTTTACTGCCATATTTCCACATGTCACCTGTGACATATAATTCAACAATTTTGCTGTCTACTGGTAAGGATATGCAGCTGAGAGCCTATAACATTAAAGTATGAAATATCTACAAATTGCATGTGTAGTGTGATGCCAAAATCAAGGATGCATTTCTCAGAGGTGGTAGATGTAGCAACATGGAATTATGTTAACATCACTGGCCTCATTTACAATTGCAATCATGTAAGCTGCTGTCCTATACCTATACCAATGTGACTTTGCTGTTGTCCAGCTTCTGTGTAATAGTCCATCCTGTGCCACTGAAAGCATTAATCGTCTGTTTGAGGTTGTTGCTTAAGCTATGTCCATATTTGCTATTAGCATATTGTAAGTAGTTTTAATTAAGGACGATAATCCTATCCTTTGAATACAGTTTGAAATTTATATTTCAGCTAAACTGTTTAGTTAGTTGTTAGTGAATTTTATTTTTATTTCCTCTTGACTTTTTGTTCATGTTCTCTTTGGGTTCTCTTGTCTGATTGTTGGTTTTTCCCAGTTTTACTGGTCAATTTTTGAACAAACATTACATTACAAATATACTTTGTTGATCGCTGCCATATCCTTGCAGTCTATGTGATCAGAGTGAGATGAACAGATTTCTAAAGAACTTACTATTTTGAACATCGAAAATTAGAACACTGAAGAAAATTAATATTTACTAGAAAATTCAAGTTGAGCCACAAAAAGGTTATTCAAATTAAAATTTACAATGTAACAGGATTACTTAGCAAAGTCTGAGGGAATTAAAGTATTGAACTTGATTTTTGTAAAGCAAAAGTAATTCAGCAGCATAATTTTGTTATGATTAAGCCTGAAGGTATGTGTGAAAAGGGAGATTGTGTTTGAGAAAATGGTCTTATACTTGCATTTGACAAATATTGAACTCATTTCACTTAATGTTTTCTAAATGTACCTATTTTTGGCACAGCTCATGACATCATCTCATTAAGGAAAAAAGTATCCAGTATGGAGCTTGTTCAAGCAGAGCAGATACGCTTGCACAATGAGCAGGTATTATGCATTTAAATTTAATGAATTAAGTGTCTCTTAAAGCACATGAATGAATTAAAAGGTTAATGTGGTAGTGATTTTTTTGTTGAAAATTCATGTCATATGTATGTCTTATTTATTAAATGATGCTATTTATAATGCTACTACTAGTAGTACTAGACTGGTAGCATTCTTAAAAAGTGACATTTTAATCTCCCTTCATCCATTTTTAGTAGATGAGAAGCTATGTGTTGAGACTTTACTTTGATAACATGATGCATAGATATGTGTTTCTCAACCCATTTATGTGTTTTGAATGAACATACAACAAATTAGCAATTACAACTTTGGCAAAGAACATTGACATTATCATGGACATTATTTCTTTTAACTATAACAGTAATTACCGTAATATGCCCTAACCCATCTGTACTTTGCATATGCTGTAACCTAACATGGCAGTGATGTCAAGAATATTCGTCAAAGCTAAAGCCAATTCTTGTGTCATATTAATGTTAGATGAATGTGTGCTATCAGGGATATCAATTACTGGAGAGAAGAAAATGCTTTAACCAGACTTTTATTGTGCTCTTTAATCTGCTAACAATGAGTCATCTTTCGTTGACCAATTACCTCAATATTTACATTTTAGGTATTAAAACTTCAGAGTGAAAGTGCAAAGCTTAGAGCTCTGTTTGAAAAGAGTGAGTTAACACATCAAAAGTTGGAGTATGAGCTAAATGTAGCAAATAAGAAGATTAGTCAAGATAAAAGGAGATTTGCAGAGCATGAAAGAGATTTATTGGTGCTTACAGAAGAGCATAAAGGTAACATAACCCTTGCAATTAAGGAAGTTTTTTGCATATCATTATTACTTTGACTAGATGTATGGAAACAGTCCTATAGATCTTATTTGGCAGAGAATATGGAGCAGGAGAGCCCCCAGAGAGTAAGTAATACAAAATAAAGAGATGAGCAAACATACCAAGGCCTTGCAAGCAGTGAAAGGTTTATACCCAAGAAAAAAGTAAGAGCTATCTATAGCAGGTTTGGAGCTTGATTGTAAACAAGAAAAAATGTCAGGTTAATGTTTGTGAAGAAGAAAATTCAATCACACAATTGGTTTACAATGAATATGTTTATTTTGTCCTGTTAGCATCAGAGAATGAATTCTTTGAGCAGATAAGAGTACGTATCTTGATAATCACAATGGCTCACAAATATCTTTGCAGTAAGAAGAGTTCCATTTACATATTTAACTATGCCATATATGCAAAACTTGCTTTTCAAGACTTACATAGAATACCAAACCATGACTTGCTTCACTTGTAACTGCCAAGAAAGTGTCCAAGTACAATCTGTTCACTATTTACTCAAGTAGGAAGGCTTTGAGTGGGTTTGAATTTTAAATTTCTTATTTACTTTGAAATTATTTTGCCCAATGCTTTTTTGTCCAAAGCTTTTTTGTCCAATGCTTTTTTGTCCAATACATTTTGTCCTCTATGGTTTTTACTTGTTCACCTTGATTTCCATTCATCAATCAACCTGCCTACTTCACTGCAAGGGCAACAATCCAATTCTATTTTAGTAATCTTATTTGGCAAAGCAAACTGGTATGGGTCTCTGCCAAACAGATGGTATTAAAGGAATGATTAGTGCCATGAAGAAAAATCAATTATTTGTTTACGTATTTATTTATTTACTTACTTACTTACTTACTTATTATTTATCTGTTTCAGTTCCAATGATTAAAACTACAATAACATCAGTGTAAATTGATAAATTATCATTTTTGTGTTTTCTCAAAACTTCCTTATGACTAGAGAAAGTATCAGAATTAGAAGCTGAAGCACAATGTTTGAGAAGAAATTTGGAGGAGATGGAAAATACAAAACAAAAGGAAATTTCTGCTTATGTTCAAACCGTTCAGGAAAAGGTAAACATATCAAGTTTATACCACATTTTGTCTTTATTGCTCTTAGCAAATATATTCCTTAACGTACTGTGTTTTAATTTATTTCATAAGCACCTCAATAATCTAACAAGGTATGTGGATGTTTAAGATTATACTTATGACATGTTTTGTTTCTAATAATGGGTAGCATAGTGTATTGAGAATTCTTTATTTCTGAAATTTATTGTTAATTATTTTTAATTTTGTAATTAAAAAAGAATTGATTAATTTATTTTATCTTATAGGATAAGGAGAAGATGATCAAGGACAGAGATTTAAAATTGCTAAGTGAAGAAAAGAGCCGTCTTCTGGCACAATGTCAAGAATTGCAAAGGTGAGAAATAGCATTTGAAAGGAAAAGAACAAACTCAGCTCCCATGTTTTTTCTGCAGAGAAACATGTCCTTTAATGTCTCTAGTATTTGCAAGTATGAAGATTTGAGTTATCTTACTTTTATTATTGAATGTATGTGGACATGAAGCTGTATAGTTCTAAATAATAACTTTTAGTCTAGTAACAATTTTTAGTATATTAATAATTTTTAGTATATTAATATTACCAGCAGTAAAACATGAACATAATTTTACACGTGACACTGACAGGAGCATGGGGTGAAAAATATGACAGTCACAAAAAATAGAGCTGGTATGTCAGGTTGCAGGTTAATAAGAGTAGGTGAGATAAAAATTATGGACCAAAGCAAGTAAGCAAAAACAACTAAAAAGCCATTTAATCAACATATTAATATTACTACATCAAGTGTAATATTATTTATTTATGTATTCAGGTTATTATATCGAATATTGTATGCACACACTACTTATCTTTTGTGTGGTTCTGTTCTGCTCCGTAGAAACAAGGAAGAACTCCTACAAAGATGCTCCACATTGGAAAGTAAGTCATTTCATGCTAAAATGTGTTAACAGTGCATATGCATCACCAATTTGAGATAGTGTATGCAATATTATCAATTACTATGTTAATCAAGCAATAGATGATAGAATGTGCAAAAGCTGCTGAAAGTAGCAACTGAAGTATTTCCCACAATGGATTTGATGTAAAGAGGAATGTTATTTCAAGGGTAATGGTAGGTCAAGGGTCATCAAACTCCGTTATAGATTGTTCCTGTTTGTCATAGCGTCAAGTTTAATCTTGACTTGCAAACAGTTCTTCTTGTGGATTCAATTGAATGTTTAGATATGACTGCAAGGCTTTGCTTGGTCACAAAAGTATGCAAATATGGGTGTTGCTATTGAAGTTTTTCTTTAACCTGTTTATTGTTTCATCTTTCTGGTATAAACCAGTTTTATAATTAGAAAAGGGCTACTCCAAAATAAGTTGAAGGGTTTTATTTTTTGAACAAAACTTGAAAATCTTCTTGAAAATGTGTGACATTGGGCTTGCAGATCTAAAACTGCCAAAACATGGGATTCTGCCATAGTCCAACATTTACTGGAAAATTATAAATGCACCAAAAATGTATTTCAGTTAATTTTATTAGAGTCTGTCTGCATTAAAACAATGAGACCAGGACTCTGTAGGTAGAAAGAGTTTGCTTTTTCATTTGGATTCTTCCAATAATGCTATGCTTTCTTACTTACTTTCTTACTTTCTGTCTTTTCTCTTGATTGTTTCTGATTACCTAGTTTCGATGCATGTTTCTTATAAAAAGGTTGCCATATATACAAATATATATGTTTGTATATTTGTATGTATATATGTATGAATATATATAAACTTTCTTTATATATATATAATCTATGTGCTATCTAGCTCTTCTTTTGTCTCATGACTAACGCCTTGTAGGTTTAAGACGTGCTAGATTGTTGTTTGAAAAAGGTTGGTAAAGTTACAGATGTTATAATTAGCTTTTTATATCCTAGCCCTATGGCACAACGTTTGTGTGAGTTACAATATTGTACTATAAACGTATTTACCTAGTTTTCAGTTATGAATAGTTCCAAACATTATTCAAGGTCATTACTGTGTATTTATTTTTAAATTGTTTTTACTTTATTATCTTTGTTAATATTAATTGAATTTGTGCTAGGTCAAAGAAGTAGTCAAGGTGACTCATTGAGGAAATTGATGTTAGAGGTTCAAGCAACATCGGATAGAGAAGGGAAAATCAAAGTAGAGTTAGAAGTATGTTTGCATGGATTAAATATTATCATCTCTTTTAGTTAGTATGATTTAGTAAATATATATTTATCAATAACTCTGTTTTTGAAGAGCATTAAGGTGGAAATGATGTATTTCATTAGCTACCTTGCTGGATACATTACGATAACATTTGAACTCATGTTTGTATGGAAACGTTGCACAAACATTTTTTCACAAGCCATTTATTATGGCTTTTGTATATTTTGTTCTCAATTTATTTTGCCTTCTTCTTATGTAGTGCCTGAACATTTCTAATATTGAAATTATGGAGATGTTGATAACACTTTGGCAATTCATGCATGTCACCCAAGTGGATACCTAAGAGCTGTTATGTACTAATTTGATTTGATAACAGAACAGTTTATGCCTAAGGAGATTGTCTATTACTTTTCTGGGCATGTTTGTAGCAAAATTGTTGAATAATGTAGTTTATGAAAGCTTTAGTTGGCTGATACAGCAGGAAATAGAAGGGAAACATACAATCATTAGCTATCTTGTTTTTTAAATTCTTGTTTTTATTTGGAAGCAGCTTGTTGCATCAGTTTTGTTTCTTGCTGCTACCAACTTTTTCAAGTATTTCTGGTAATCCAAGCTAACCTGCATGTCTTAAGGAGCTACAATCTTCAGAAGACGAAACTGTATCACTCTAAAATAGAGAAAATGGAAGTAATTTCCTGGAATTTAGCACGAAGATTGAAGCTTGCAATCTGTTGCACAAGAAGCGATTGCCTTACCAATATGATGCACTGTGAAGACTTACTTGCAAAATTCTCCAAATTGCTCTTATTTAGTTTGACAAAATAATCTTGTTTGTTGATAGGAATGTCGAAAAAAGCTTAAATTTTCTGAGGAAACCTTAGAAATTGAGAGGACAACACAACTAGAGTCAAAATTTAACATGGAAGTCTTGCAGGTATCCGTCCTTCTGTCCAATTTACGCCCATAATATCTCATATTGTTTCTCCCTCTCTTTTACTCTATTTTGTTGCCCTTTCTGTCATTGTTTTCCTTCCTTTGCTTTCTTTTTTCCTTCACTGTCGCCCCCTTTGTTTTCTTTCTTGGGTATTTTTTGCTCTTTTCACTAGGAGTATTTCGATAGCTGTTTAGTTTCCGTATTCACGGCTGTTCCGTCTCTGTTGGTTATTAGCTGACTTAGTATAGTATGTTTTGTGCATATCCTAATCTATAAAATAAATTCTTGTGTGGTAATTGCTTATGCTTACTAACTAGTCGTTCATTTTACATATCTCGATTTAGTTTATCGAATAATGGAAATGGCTTCTAGAAAAAAGTAGATGAAAGCGGCTGAAAAGCTGCTGACAAGATCTAAAGTTATAGAAGCGGTAGAGAACAGGAGTAAGCACTTTTATAGGATGTATAACATCGGGGCTTCTGTACAGTTACTGGAGGCATTGATACGCATCGTCATAGGTTACATTTTTTGTTTTTAGCTTAGGATAAGGGATCTTGAAACGGCGTTAGAATCGGAGCGAGCAACTCGAGAACAGCAGAAGATACAGTTTGAGGAATGTGCCGATGAGAAGAGGTATGGAGTATGAGTCTTATTTTCTCAGTGGGAATTGTTAAGTTCTTTTTGTCTTGTTTTTTCTTGTGCAGTGGAAAAGAACAAGTATTTGCTAAAGGTAATTCAGATATGGAGTTTTTAAGGAGTACTTTTTCTTAAATTTGCCCACGTTGATAGTGGATTTATTACTTGCATGTTTGGCAAAGTATTTATTACGTTATAGTTACTGGTCATACTGTCTCATGTCTCATCTTACAAGCAAATAGTTTGCAACAATTTCCTTTAAATTGACATATCCTGAATATTGGCATTGAAAAGTCAAGAAAGTGGAATTTTGAAGAACAAACTGTATAACGCATAGTTTGACTGTTGTTACAACAAAATTTCGTTTATTCAATCAAAGTGAGTTTTTTTGCACATGAAAGTATTTTGAGGGATTGCTTCATTAGAGGTTATTGATTTATTTCTTCATGGATGTACTAAGTTAGTTTCAAGTTCTGGTTTAGGAGGTAACAGTCATTGGAAAGCCTTTGACTGGAGTTAGTTACTTTATTAAAGATGTCCAGTATTTACATTTGGTGTTGTTGCATCTTTGCTTTAATTAAGAACGGCAAGTCGGTTTACATGATAGTAATTTAGAAAAGAAAGTAAAATCAACAGACTGCGATTTTTCTGCATCTTGATATATAATGTGCCTTGCTATTTGTCATTGTATTATGTAAACGCTGAAATAATCATTCTTGATCAAATTTGTTATCAGAACTTTAGAGGCTGCTCTAGATACACAGAAAGGAGCTTTTGATGATCTTAAGTCTTTGATGATTTCCAAGGACGATCAACATTGCACAGAAGTTAACAGGCTATTAAAGGAGTTACAAGAAAGCCAGCAAATTATCAACAAATTATCAGGAGAGTTAGAAATTCATCAAACTAATTTCGACTCGCTCAAGGATGAACTGAATGAAGTACGTTTGCGGTTTCTAATTTTTGTTTTGGTAACTAATGCAGAGGTCCCCTTTACATCAGTGTTGAATGTATGATGTATTTTTGGATCAATGTGCAGACTATTCCTTTTAAGGTTGCAAGTATTTGTACAGTGCAGGGCACTAGCTCATTACTGCCCATATAGCGTGGACGACCGTAAAGCGCATGCTCCTACAGCACTTAAATTGCTTTTCACTAGCCCCAGGGCTCAGAAAGTAGGCGTACGGAACGTACACGATGAAATCATGGTACTTAAAAGTCACATGTAAGTTAAAATCGTCGAGGAAAGTAAACATTAATAAACCCAAAAACTGAAACATGTGAAATTACACACGTTGTTA
>JANTCA010009713.1:0-27869 GCA_024741275.1 Chironex yamaguchii | reverse complement strand
TTTATTTATTTATTTATTTATTTATTTATTTATTTATTTATTTATTTATTTATTTATTTATTTATTTATTTATTTACCTTTAGATTATGCTAAGCCTTAACATAATCAACCATTTCCATCTGGCATTTTGTTTGCAAGGTTTCCCTGGTGAATATCAACAGATGGTGACTGTTTTTATTGAATTGTATCGTTCAGTACTCTGTGCATAGTAATTTTGGCCTTTGCCACCTTTGTCAAGATTGCTTGTTGTGGTGAGAAGCTCTTTGCTCATCAATTATTTTGTTACAATTGAAATCACTAAACAAGGAATTCCGGAAAAGATAACTGCTATGTTGGTCCCTGTGACAACAATAAACATTATCCCGAACAACATGTTGTCAAGGATTGCATTTCATAGCAAATGGACAGCTTATTTAAATAAAGGAAGGGTTTTATTAACCTCAAATGATAGAACCAAAATATGTTTAAATTGTTTTTTGCTCGATAACAGACTTGGTTAATTTCCTCCAGTCTGAGGTAAATGAGCCAGAAACTGTTCTTGTATATTTGCATCTGCAACATAATTGGCTGCAGTGGCATAATTATCATGTTTATTGGTATCTGCAACTTTATCATTGGCTACAATGATCTGATTGCAGCATTGACTGGCTTCAGCCCTTTAAGCACCAAGCAGTTAAACATTTTTCCATCCGGGTTAGAAGCAGTCCCTTGTTCCTTTGTTCTTGTTAACTGACATAGATTCTCCCACATTACGAAAAAGAATCACATCATCTTCTGTGGGTTAATTGATCACTATTTCACCAACAAAATCGCTTTGAGCCTCTGTTGGGAATTTTCAAACCCTGGATAAATTGTGCAACAGTGATACATCTTCAAGTGAATGAGGTAGCCACTGATTGCTGATATTCTCTATAATTAAAAGTGCCCTCTTAAAAGTAATGAGGTATGAGATACTACCTGGTAATAATTTATTGCTTATGCATGTGTGACTTTAGATTTTAATAGTTTCGATAAAGGGACCAAAATTTCTTGGTTTGGTTTTAGGCCTAAATGGACAATATTTGCAATTGAAATGCCGATTATAAAATTGTCTAAAAGATCTGAATATTAGTAATGTCTTTGCTGCTGCTGGGTCCTCTGCTCTTCTGTCAAAATACCAACAACTTTTGAGGATCCCATCCATATACAAAGAGGAAACATAAGAAGACGTAACTGAAATCAAGTTTTGTAATAGCCTCAAGGAACATGCCATTCCATTGATATTTGAAGAGATTCAAAGACAGATAACCCCTCTCATCGCGTAAAGCCTCTGTCACTTAACAAGCAAAGTTATCATTGCAAGGGACTTGCCAGACAGCACTGCTTCCATGGTCGTAAAAATGAATGCCACCGTACATTGATTTAAAACTGGAACCTCTGGAACATGAGTCAGATAATAAGTGATATGACTCCCTTAGGTCTTTAGGTCTAGTTACTTGATATTAGTGATTAATACTTAATATTTAGAACTTATGGTTACATTGTTTGATAACATATTCTGTCTGATTTCTTTACGACATTCGTATTTGGTGTCGATTTTTGCTAACTTTTTTAGGAGAATTAAAGGCTGCTATTGAGAAGGATTTTGGATCATTTGAAAATATGAAAACAAGACTTTCAGCAGCTGCTGTTGCAGTTCAAGGCTCAGGATGGGGATGGCTGGTAAGGTGTTTTGTCTCTTTTACACTCATTATTATCATTTGATAAAGTGTTCTGTGTAATAGGTAGCATTGCAATTGACACCAGAAGGGGCGTTGCTTTCTAGTTTAGTGTACAGACCTATCAAATCTTCCACATCGTGTCTCCCACATTTGGCTGCTAATCCAGCATTCTTGCATGCGTCACAACATTTCTGGCAAATCTCACATAGTGTATTCGTATCGTTATTTTAACCAGTTTCTCGGGAAAGTTTAAGTGCTACGCTTGTTGACCTTTTATGCAAATCCAAAACAACAGCAAAAGGGATTGAATTCCACATGGTCCTAATATTTCAGCGCTTAGATTTATTGTTTGAAAGAGTACTCAGATATTATTTCTTTGATTACAAGAAAATAATAAGACGTTTTGTCTTGGAAAAATGAATTTTTTATTTTTAGCCATTGTTCTTGGTTTTTAACGGGGGTTCTTTAAGGCATTGTAAAGTTCCACAACTAACTATTTGGGCGTCAAGCCTTGTAGATTCTGTTACTGTCATTTAATAGCTGGAAAAATTTAACAACTTGACAGGTCTTAGTCTGGTTTAATACTAGTATTGTAATTATCCAGCAATTCTGAGTTCAGAGTAATATTCTGGGAAATGTTTCGTAAGCCAGTACTATTTTGAGAATAGGAGTTCTTGAGGCAAGTAGAAGAATGGTAGATCCAGGTTGTCATTACTGAAAAACAGTCACATTTCTTGCTGAGTGTAAGATTCGAATAAACTTGTCAAGTAATTTTAATCTATGTTAGCAGGTAGTCAATTTTGTTAGTTTGTCAGTTTGCCTGAACGGCTGTGAATCTTTCTGGTGTTTTGCCTTGTCGAGTCTGAAATAACTTTCATGCTTGTTGACTGTGACAAAAACTGTACTTAGTAGGTCCTACTGGATTTCGACTCTGTCTATATCATTATTCTGTCGTTGTTGGTTTCTTTGCAAGGGTTATGACAAGGTTAACAAGAAATTGGTCATTGCAACATGTGCAAATCAGGATCCCTTGGAAGCAACAACAGGTTAGAGATACGTTCTTTATGTAGTAATCTTGCTGGCAGGGAGTCTGCTATTTCGGTTGTTGGAGTGAACACAAACAACAATATCAATCATAGTAAAGGCATGCGGATTCCAAAAAGAGAGATGTCGGTTAACATAAAATATTTCAAGAAGTAGAATACAGTAAGAGGTACCAAATTCTGACAGCAGACAAAAGTTGAACTGTAAGATGAAGTTGGGAACTTTATTAAGATAGGTGTGTATAAGTATTTCTATCTGCCTCAGGGATGGCGTGAGTGATCTCTTGAGTAATGATATCTGTGCTTGTTAGATTAAAGGGTCCTTAACATTACTACTAATGAAGTAGCCGCTTACGTCTTTTGAATAGTTTATGTTGATAATTAAGTGATTGAAGTTTGTACTCATGGATCTATAGACTGAGTTGTTAATGCAGTACCGCTCTTGAATTATTCAATTAATTGAGTTGAGTCGAGGCCCAAACTGTCTATAACTCCATGCATAGAGAATCGTGTTTATGTGACCAGGGCATATCTTCAGGCCCAGAGTCTTACATCCCAATTAAATGAGTGTATCTCGTGCGATAAAAGTGGGAACGTCATCCTTTGTGACAAGTGGCGAACAAGAACCTAGGGGGTACAGAAAAAGTGTTTTGGACTACGCCCTTATCTCTGCAGGAATGATCTTTTTTCTGTTAGGAAACACCCTCCTTTCTGCCAGGAAGATCTCTTTCGTTATAAGAACGGCGACGCCATTATAATAACTACAACTTGGCAATAGCTTTTTAAAGTTAGAAATTCGGAACAACAAGGACCATGTTTTGAAAAACGTTGGGGCACTATTACCCCATTCCCACGTGGCTCCTCCACTGATTGAGATTTTACCAAATATGTATCTGAGTAAAAAAAGTCCAGCATTTTATAAAACATAGTAGTAGATTTGAAAAAATCAAGAAGGAACAAAGCTTTGTTATTGATAAAGGACCATATAAGGTGGACGGAGAAACTTGGCCTTGCAGGTGTATTTGGCTAGGTGAACCCATATGCCAGTTTTAAATTCCAAGTTTGGAGAAGTATGCTGAATAGCTAAATTGTAATGTGGATCGAAGGTTAAGGTCAAGGATCGAAGCAACAAAATATTTCCCATTATGCCACCTGAAATAAATATAAGATCAAGAATAATTGAAAAAGATACTCGCTAGGAGAGGAGTATTTTCAGTAGACTTGTTACTATGTTGTCCAAAACAGCTAAGATGTAAGTCACTAGTTCTTATTATGAACCAGTTTTTCTCTGTGTTGAGCCTGTTTATTTCTGTATTGAGCCTGTTAAAGAGTTGCGTATCGCGTTTGTTTCTGCTATTGTCGTTTAGCTGCCCCAATGGGGTTTTTAGTATTGCCGTTTTGATTCTTTTTCTCCTTCTCCTGGCTCATGGCTACTGTAAGTCCTAGGTCAAAGATACAACTCGGGATCGTTTTCTGCTTCAAAGGCTGGTAAAGCTACAACTTTCATATTTTATTTTTGTAAAACATGGCCTAAACATTATTGTTAATATTTTATGTTTGTCTTATGTTGTAATTAGGATTCACTCCTCTGTTTGGAATCGATGTTTGGGAGCACGCCTATTACCTGCAATACAAGAACGTTCGCCCAGATTATGTCAAGGCAATTTACAATGTCGCTAATTGGAAGGATGTGGCTGCGCGCTATTCAAATGCTACCACGAGTTAAAGAGCTGAAATTATTTCTTTCCCGCTGTAGCGTTTATAATGCATAAATCTTTATAATGCTTGGTGTACTAGCTGTCATTTTCTATTGACTCATGTTTTGTTTACGTCATCACAGTTGAGGTTTGTAATAGATATTAAGTATCGATTTAGTCAATATCATACTTTTTTAATGGCCAACAACGTGAATCACATGGTAGCATTTCTGCGTGAGTGTCAAAAATATAGTCATTTATTCCTTGGCTGCTTATTACGGACCTTTTTTGCTGTAATTAGAGAAATGTTCGCAGTGTTAACGCCAGAAATCTACATTAAGCAGAAAGTGAGCAACTTGTCATACCTAAATTTCCTTTATTCCAGACATTCGTTCGTGAACCTTTTGAATATTTCCTTTCACGCGCCGTCATCTGTATTTAACTTCATTGCATTTTAAATCATGCGAGGCTGGTGTGCGGTATTTATCATAGATGGCATACTTCCAGTGAAATTTGGCTAATATTGCCATCATCTACCGTAGCATTCAGGCGTCGAAAGTCAACTCTTTCCCTGGAGCTATAACAACACGCGTCCTTGTCTGATTGTAAATTTTTAAGAGCTAGACGAAATCAAGCTCTTCTGAAATTATGTTGCATAACCATAATCTGAAAGCTAAATCTGTAAAACAATAGAACCAAACGCCAAACGATGGAACAAACTTGACGAATTAACAAGTCCTTACAAGCTATCCTGATTGAGTGTTCAAGAAACGTCTGTTAAAACTGTCTAACACGAAGCAAAACTTTTCGCAGGCCCTTGTCAAGGCCTGGGCCCCAGGAATTCACTCCGACTACCACCACCCTCTCAACGGTACTGGTAGCATGTTCAGAGCCTTGTTGTTTTTACTGAAAGTGACCCCTCGCTCGATATTACTTCGTGCAGCTATTGCAGAATTAGATGAAACCGTACTGAAATAAATGATAAATGATTTGAAGATCGTCAATCTTCTGGGCGATAGTCGTTCTTGCGCGCATGTGTCCTGCGAAAAGTCTTTGAGAGTGGTTCGAAAGGTTTGGACACATGCACTTTCCGGATAATAGCGCCTGGACCATCCCTCTTTTTTGTTGACTCGTGCTTCATGCAATGGCCAAGACTACATGTTTCTCAAGCTGCCTCTGCGCGATGCGCAAAGATGGAAAACAAACAGATCATCCAACTTGATATTGATAAATCCCCCTTTAATTTCTTTGTCAATTACGGATATATCTAAAAAGCCTAAAAAGCAAGCAATTGTCACTGCTCAATAGCATCCTATGTTTTCTCTTTACCTTGCATTCTTAGCCTTAACACCTGACTCTTCCCATAATAACTCTATTGCCATGACAGTAGTCACTCGTAATCAGGCCTGTCAAGCAACTACCCACACCAGTCCAGCAGATGTTTCTCCTCCAGTTAGGGAGATATCTTCGATGCTTCCTTCCTCACCTTTTCCTTCTGCTGATGTTTTTACGCTTAGTCCAGCAAAGTTTGCTTCAATGTGCAGACCCCAACCTTGCACCCGTTATTTCCTTTCCTGAATCTGGAAAGAATGCTGCTTTTCTTAAGGATCTCCCTTTAGAAAGGAAACAGGGAATGATTGCCGCGACCCCTCATAGTTCATTTCCTAATGGCATTTTTGTCTACTATTATGCCCCTAACAATAAAGCCTCAAGGCAACATTTTCTCTTTCCCTTCCATGATTCTTCTCTTGGTATGCATCAGGGATGAGATGCCACCAATCTTGCATTATCATAGTTCTTTCTCAGTGTGTTTGTCGTTGTAATAAATATCTTGCCTTTAAGTCTAATGTGACCTACAATTGTCGGATGCACGTCTACATGTATGAACACTCCTTCCACACACTTTGCATCGATTTTGTTTCTAAAATTGCAATGAGACCACACCCAATACCACTTACTTCTAATGAGTGTGCAAGGCAACTGCTTGATGCACTTGAAGAAACACATCATCGTTTTCTTATATGCTGAGTCCTGAGGCTCCGCTTTAAGTGAGATCGATAGACGTTTTGCCTTTGGATAGCAATGGAGGCGCTGCGTCAGAAAAATTTCTTGATGTTGAAACCCTGAAGCTTTTGTTTAACTACTGCACCACTCGTCATTATACAACTCGTTTGTAAATCATTTACAAACTTTAGCGTATCTTTGGCAAATCGTAATGCTGAATATCAAGTCTTCAATACTCGTGTAGACAAAGAATAGCCTTAACAGGAACGTGGGGGAAAGTGATTAGTTTTATGTTGCAAATTTTATGGAATCAGAATTTAGTAATACGGCTCCAGTGCTGACAATCCTTTATTGTGTGGCTGTAACAGTTTAACAACGATCCCTGAAGACAGGTGGGGAGTGCATGTTAGCATTTTTGATAGGTGAGAGGAAAGTGTTGGTAGAGGAAATCGTTTGAAATGTTTTAAGCTGAATGCAAAGAGAAACAGAGAAAATTGGTGGATATCTGAATTGAAAATTTGGCAAGCCTGAACTGAACTACATACTTTTTTATCACTATGCACTCATGCACTCATACCTACATATGATAACTAACTAGGTTAAGAAATCGTTTCCTAAACCAACATGTTTTAGGGCATTCCGTAAGAAACCATGGTCACCCCTTGTCAAAGGCTTTCTCTTGATCCCAAAACAGTAAAGCAGCCTCAATATGTTTTGAGTTAGCATAGCTTATTATATCCCTGGTAAGAAGGCAATTGTCGGAAATTGTTGTGCCTGGAACACACGTTTGATTTTCATGGATTAGTTTTGTGCTAATCAAGACTATTTTTATAAGCCCATTGTTCTGGGATGTAGGGCGCTCTTCTCTATCATATATACAGCTTATAACCTCTAGTAAATCCTTATTTATAACCTTAAACATATTTGAATAAAACCGACCCGTAATCCATCATTACCCTGGCATTGTTTATTGGCAGAGAGAAACTGCATTTTCAATTTCTTGAATGGTAATTTGCGCATCATAGAAATCTTTGTCGTCTTGGGTAAGTCTACTTTGGGTATGTTCCATACTTTTCTATTGTGTTGATAAGTCAATTTCGTCTTTGTCGTATAGTGAGTGCTATTAGTTTTGGCGATAACTAACATGTCAGCTGTGGTGTATCTCAGTTCATTGTTGGTAGAGTACAGCCCATGAATAGTGTTTTTAAAGCAACTTTAGAATAGTAGGACAAATTTGGTTCCTTATACTCAATGTTGAAAAATCGTGATCTTATCACAAATCCATCTATTTTCATCCTTCCAATCAGGCTTTCTCAACTTGCAATCAAGGGTAGCTAAGTCTTTGTGGTTTTGGTCATTAATTGGTAGTTGCTCCTGGTAAATAATTGTTGCAATAGGTCTATTTCAACTTTATTTATGACTTCTTTCTTATTTCTACACTAATCAATGGCTAATATACGTATGAGGGATTTTGCTGCGTTCCACCAGTGGGAAATATCTTTAAATTCGTGTTTATCTTCTAGGAATTCTATCCATTCATTAGATATCAGTTCAATTAATATATTATCCTTAAGAATTGATCTGTTTAAGCACCAGTTACCTTTAGCATGATCTACGTTCCTATATAGCTGTGTGTACACTACTTTCTGATCACTTTATTGATTTGGTATAATTTTAATTCTTTTAACTTTACCTGCAAGGTTGTTGAATATGTACACTCGATCTGTTCTAGATTTACGATGTTTCCTACCAAAGGAGTATCTTTTTAAGATGGAGTTATTATTGCGGAAACAGTCTTTGATTTTTTGTTTCACAAATCTGCGTCCACAGGTTTATTAGTTGTGTGTCCGTACCATTCAGTGATCACCGTGCACCTAGTGACAGCTTCTCTCTAGGTCTCTTGTCCAGGTGTCTTTACTTTTATAAAACAAGCCTTGACAGACCGTAACATGCCGATTGGTGGAATTGTTTCAGAGTCCTTTGATGAATCCAACGTTATGTCTGGACGTTATAATAGGTTGCAAGCCCATATTAAAGAATTGTTTTCGCAGGTGGGACTTACATTTACCACAACGTGCAAAGGGTATTTATATTTTTCATATTTGTCTTTTTCTCTCTCACAAGAATACTGTCTTGATAACTACGGGTTTTAATTGATACATTACACTTTCTTATTTTTTGAATTATTAGTGAAGGCTACATAATATATATATTGGCATTTTTGGAATTGATGGAAGTCCTTTTGTATATTTTAGCAGCTATCTGGCGACTTTGTTTTATCCATTTCGATATTCTGCAAATGCAATACTTCCACTTTCCTGAAGAATGCAAATTTCAAATTCTTCGGGTGCTTATTGCAGGCTTACAGCACGTCCAGCTGCTCATCTTGTGTCCCCGTGAGTAGACCCCCTGATAAGGGGCTGCCGCACAACCCCGTCCTCTTATGCGTACGTAGGTACAAAGGCCTCTTAAATACAGTATTTAATTGTTCTTCACCTATGTTATTTAAAGGTCTCATTCCTTGTTTTTCTAGGTACAAATACACCGGTACATTCCCCTTTTTCCCAACTACTGATTGTCTTTAAGTATCCCCCGCATGAAATATTATTCCCCCATTAAAACATGTGATTTAAGTATGTTTGATTTAAATTGGGGGGATAGTTCTTCAATCTGGTCTATTGTCTGATTTACTGTCTTGTTCGTTGTCTGGTTCAAGGTCGATAAGTTATCAACCTGAACATACTAACCCTAAACTTGCAACGTCCTAGAGGGGCCAATTAGAACTATTGAGGAAATAATGGCGCTGTTGGAGTTGGTGGGGGAAAAACAGGAGAGTATCAAAACATAAACAACGGTTTTTATATGTGTCTCAACATCATTGTTGACATGCATCAAGGCAAGTCCATTTAATCTATCTTTTTCCATTATGCTTCTCAGCCATGTTCTTAACCAGGCCAGGTCAGAAGCAACCTCTTACGTCCACATGTTGTCACTAAGAGTACACGTATAAGTTTTAATGTCAATGCCATGTTTGGGAATGCAAAGTTGCTCTACCTCTTCAAATGCTTCAACAATTTTGCGAGAGACTGTAATGGAATATTGTTTCTTCTAATGCTTGTCTCACATGTGAATCTTGACACGTGTCTGTGTCTGATATGGAAGTTCGCTTTCGTAGAAATGAGCAAGTTGCATGAGCGCCTCCTTTGAATTAACACCATGACACAACAAAAGACACTTGGAGTAATGTCGTTTTGTTAAAACCAGTTTGATAAAAAGACATGGTCTTGTTCTAAGGATTGACGATCAAAGGACATAATTGTCAACATATCAGTACCGGTTTGGCTTTTTTGTCGAGGAGCCGGGAACTGGCACCCCTTCATAAGAAAAATATAGTTGTCAAGCTTATGAGGAGATTGGCAGCCGGGAAATTTTCTTACGACTTTTAAATTTCAACAATGTCGGGGACAGAAAGTCCTATCTCCATATGAGCACAATTCGCCGAGCAAGACATTGAAAAGAAAATGAAAAGAAATTGACTTGTCATCTCTAGTACATTAGTTTCCATGATAAGATATACGCTCAAATAAATTAGATTATTGAAATTTTGAAGGCCAAGTTTGCATTTCCTGTGCAACTGGTCATAAAAAATGGGGTAAAAATGTATTTATATCACTAAAACGTATCACTGTTCAGTACCTTAACTTCTTAACCTCAACTAAACAGAAGACAACAGTATGTAACAAGATAGACCTCAATTTTAACGAACTATAAAGAATCCAGCTATTTTTATTGATAAGCTTGTCATATTTCTGTCCTGACCAAATTCAAAGAGCTCAACAATTCCTATAAACGTTCCCTTGATTTTATGAAACATGGTTCATTTCAAACATTCAAAAGTGACATCTTTTACGAAAATTGTCAATAAGATCTTCATAATCAAAGTTTTTTCTTTGTAATCATTAAGAGTTTTAAGTGTTACTGAAGGCAGTTACTAAAAACTATCTAATGTGACAGACTTTAACAAAAATGTTATACCAGAGTTTTTGGACGCTCATTTGAGGATTTTGTGAACAATTCAATATGTTCTACATCTAAAGACAGTAATTTTTTTCGATGGTCTTTGCGACCAGGGATTCTAAACCTTCTTCAATCATGCTTCACCTTGTTGGTGTTTTAATCCTTTTCGATGCTGAAAATGACCTTTCTGTGGTAATAGAGCTAACATGGACCGCCATAACACTGGAATACACCTGACATAGCATTGGGTATGCGTCTCTAAACTTGTAATCTAGGTGACAGTTGTTAGCAACAACATCGATAAAGAAAGGTAGCCTTGTTCTTCTCTCTTCCTCGTCCACTGTTTCGACTGCAACTCAACCTGTCACCTTTTTATTAGCACCTGCAATCCTCATCGCTTTGATTTGTGCAGTATCCGCATCTATGAAATTGTCGTCTTATCACCACTATCATTATCATCGTTATGATCACAATCATTCTAAAATTTTGGCTCTCTTTAAGACGCTCAATGCTTCCACTGGACACTTTATTAATTGTAACATAGAATCTCTCATATTTCCAACGATCGACGAGATGTCAAAGCTGGGTCATCCCTGACCTGCTCACAATCCATTCTCTTTCGATTTAATATTCTTGTTAGCTTCTATGATACTCCTGCTGGATCAAATTCTTTCTCGAACTTTTTAATGATATTCTCCCACTCAATTGTTGGTGCCCCTACTAAACTTTGGCGCCCCATTAAAAGCCACAGCCCCTTGCCAGACCGACGCTGTGACAGATGCTTTTAATGTTCTAAAGCGAAGTTTTAGTCAACATGTTCACGATTTGTCTGACTCCTGCAAATTCTGAGAACAAATTTTGTGGAATCCACATTCTTGTTTATAGCGGTTAAGCCATTTCCTTTCCATACGACTTACGAGTTTTCTTGACAATCTGCGAACAATCTCTTGATAGACGCCTTGAACATGGCATTATGTAATCGAGGAGGTCGTTTACGACATAAAGACTCGATGAGACCTCCTCATATTTCCACACGTTTGTTTTCAACTATTTTTGCACCTGTAGGCCTATGTTGCATTTTTACAAACTTCTATAAAATAGTTATTTAAGTTTATATCGCTACTGTGGCCTCCAAGGTTTAGAAGAGCTAGAACATTTCTACAGTTACGATAGTCATAATATTCTGAGTCGTCACGGTAGCCACAGAGTATAAGGTTTTGTCCACTACAAAGAATCACTGTTTCCACAACGCATTTAAGGATTTCTCTATCTTTAACCAGTCGGTTACACTGTTCATTAGTTCCTGCACGGATGCTTGTCACAACATTGCAGAGAATTATTTCTCTGGTCACAACATATTTGTGAAAATTTCTTTCATGATACTTAAATCAAGTGAAGGCACTTTGCCAATCGACCTGCGTGATTTTATACCCCTTTGTTAGTTTGGGCCTATGATGACCCAATTGACATCCACATGGAACATAAAAGTATTAGCCTTTTTCCAATAACTAACCCAACAACATCTTTTAAGCCATTTAATGTTGAATTTTCGTAAACCTCGTGTTGGAAAAGGTTTTTCTGTTATCTTTTGCTTTGCATAATCATCAACTTCTTTGGATATTTCAAAAACTCTTCTATGTCTATGCCCCCATCCTGATAGCTCGTAGATGATTTATTTTGTTTCAATGTCTGGTACTCCATTTGGCAATCTGATGTGTTCGGATGATGTTTTATGTAATAACCTAAAAACAATAATTAGAAAGTTGACATAGGTTTGCACTGCAATGCCATTTCAATACCTAGAAGCAATTACTATTTTCAGACACTGTTTCAGTCAAAAGTTTCTAAACTTTTCAACAACAATTATCTTGCGTAATATGACCAATTTTGGCATCCGGATAAAAAGAGATTTTGTACGGTCCTGAGTTAGGTCCTAAATTCGATCTAATTTTTGCACCAAACGTATATAACTGGGTATGCTTGAGGTAAGATTTATAGATTTGGGTAAAAATTAAGAATTGAGTACCCTCCAAAACATTTTAACTACAATATGTTAGCACTCACTTCACTGCAACGTACTAAATTCCTAGTATCATTTGATTATAGCATGGTTTGACTTGTGACACAGTGATATCGATATGACCTTTTACCATTCACTTCCCTTTCTTCACAAGAAAAAAATTTCAATATTATAAAGTTGTATAATGATGATTTAAAGTACTGGCCCGCAAGAGAGCCGCAGACTGATAAACACAACATATTGACCAGTAAAAGGATTTGTTGTGTATGCCTGCATTTTAAATAGTGTTGATTGTTTTTCCTTTTGTGGGAATTATTAATCAGCATTTTTGCTGTGGTTTTTATGTAAAACATGAGGAGTACAAAGTATAAAGCTGTAGTATGCCATGAATACTTAGACACATTTGTCATAGACCTAGTCACAGAATTAAAAACAGCATTTTCCATATAATTTGTAACCAGGCTAGTTTCAGGAGCGTTATTAATTTTGGATTTTTTAAAGCAGAATCTTTTTACTTAAAGTTGTGTGAAAAACAAAAGTATTAAGCCTGAAAAAAGTACAAACCCTGTCAAAAGTTCAAGCTATGGAATTATCAGACGGATTTTCACCAAGAGAGTAATGAGCAGAAATTTTAATGACATACTAAATATGTTTTCTATGGTTAAGAATGTTTGTTATTATTGAACTGATCTGAAAGTCTGCAGATGTAAACAAATACACAATTGCTTGTTCTCAAAATCCACAAACTATTAGATGTTTACAGAAGTTTACTATTCAACAATTCGAAAGCTACGTTTCAAGGGATCCTTCTCCCCTCGTTCTGCCACTAGACATAAGTTGCAGAACTATTCATGCTTCAATATACGGACCTCAGTGGTGACAGGGTCCAAGATGCCACGGTAGATGGGCCAAAGACATTTTGTGTTCGTCATGTATCTTTTTCTAGTGCTAGCAGCCATATTTCTGTGTCTGGTAGATAGTTTATGTGATTGCTGTGTTGTAGAGAGTTAATAATTTTTTTATTTTCCTGGTTGTAGTGCTGGTCTTCTTGCCTATAATCTTCTTGTTTATCAATCAAAAGTTATTAATCAGCCATTGGCAGAAATTCAGTATTCAAATATTGAAGTAGTCAAAAGAAATTTTTGTCTGGAGTATAAAGTTTCTTATTACAATTAACCTATTTTTTTAAAATGTCACGATTCTTTGACAGCTGACTTTAAAATCTGATGACTTTTATCCTTATCACAGTTCAATAAAATTAAATTTGATTTAGGTTCACTTGCTTGCTTCAATAAATCTGGGATGATTCAGTCTGAGAAATTTTGTGATCTTCTGAGTGGCTGCTTTATTGGAATTTCTACAAAATCCAATATGTGCTGTATTTGCCTGTGGTCAGAAATCACTGGTTCAAAGTCTTTGTCTTAAATACCTGGCATAGACGCCGATTACGTAGGGGCTTGGGGGCTCGAGCCACCCCTGAGGAATGCTACGAGGAGGTTCAGTCCCCCTGAGAAAAAGTTCGAAGCAAGCCGTCGGAATTGTTTCTAACTGGTTATATTTAGTTGGCACATCATTTTCATCAATTGTTGAGTGATAAGAAATTCGGATACGATCAATTGTGTATGAGGCCTATAATAATATTGGTTAGTGTTTGCTTTATTGCCTTTAATTAGATGAATATATACACATGGTTTAGAGAACATGTGGAGCTTTTTTGACTTTCAAGAGTTAGCCTCCCCTTTGGGAAAATCAAAAGGCGCCGCCTATGGTGCCTTGCAATACCTGACATGAAATCAGTGCAATCAGTAGATGTCCACGTAATGCGTCTCTTGATTAGATTGTTAAATTTGTAGCAAATTTGGAATAAGCAACAAGTGGAATTGCAGTTACTTCTCTATTATTTATTTTTGAATACAAAAATTTTAGTGGCTTGTTGTTCAGATACACAAAATAGATTTCTTTCTCCATCATAAAGCGCAATACAAAGATGGACATGGCAATTAACAAACATCAATTTTTGAACTCACATCTTTTTTATATTGTACTGACAGCCCGATCAAGTAACGCTGCTATGAATGCTTGAACATTTGGGAGTAGCAATAGATTTCCAGTCCGACAACTTCTATAGTGGTACTCTGCTAACTTGTTTCAAATGTTTAGATGCCTAATCAATGTTAGAAAGTGAAAATTACACTCAGCAGAAGCTTTCCTATGAATCCAACAGATTTGATATTCAAACCTTCCGGGATCTTCTTACTGACGGGAAAGGTGTTAAACAGGAAGAATAATCAGAGCATTTGATCAGTTTTCATACTCTGTTATAATTTGATTTGTACCAATGCAACTGCAATAGAACAACCCACACGCCGTTTCTAGAGAGATTTTATTACACATTTTGAAAAGCAGAGGATAGACGACGTCTCTAACGTATAATGTTTTTAAAAAGTAAATGATTATAATCCAATCCCAGTAGGTTTTAAATTCCCTTTCTTCTCTAAGATAAGGATGTTTCTGCTTGGAAGCTGAGGTACTTTTGATAAGTTCAGCTTGATATAATTTATCGCAATTGGCGGATGGGCTTAGAATAACATTACCTTCCACTTGATAAATTTCGGTCGTGAGATGATATAAACTAACATCGTTCCTTGGGAGGTGAGGCGCTTAACACTGCTTTCATTTGGGCAAACCAATTAATAGGATCATGAGGCCAAAACGGAGACAATGGGTTTACATGGAGAGGGAACCTAGAAGAAGGAGGTTCGAGCGACCTTGTGCTGATTTCTGGCGTAGTCATAATTGCTATTATCCACAGCGAATAACAAGGAGTTAATGCAGTAACGTGAAATATAACGAATTTGTGGTCACAAATTAGTCAGATCATAGTTAATCAAAGTCCTTTGATTAACTATGGTCAGATTAATGTGGAAAAAGAAACTGAGTTATCCTTTCTTGTAAAGTTGGCAAACCATGATCTTGAAATAGATGAAAAGTCCAACAAAGAGTGTGTAAGCGAATGCGACTACCTCTATTCGATTAGGAAAACTAAAATTCAGATTCAGTTGCTGTAGTCGTACAAAAGTTGTCAAATATGGTAGGTATATGCTATTGACGCAGATGCAAATTACGATGCTACAATGTTTCTGTGAAAGTTGAGGATACTATTGTTTAAGTGAGTGATGTTATTGCGGAGTGGGAGTAAATAATGTTGTTGTGAATGTGGAAGTTGAGGGCGTCTGTATGGAAGTGGAAGATATCCTGGTGGAAGTGAAAGATGTGTTTGCGGAAGTGCAAGTGGAACACGTCCCTGTCAATTTAAATTCAATAACACTAAGCTGAGCTGATGATAAAGCCAAGGAAATATTTCCACAAATTTCATAACATTTAAGGCGCTTGATATTATATTAGATAGATTAGGACTAAACACGACAAAAAATGTGAAAGTTACTTTCGAAACTAACTAGACATTGCTTCACGTGTATCACATCTTCAAACAACACATACAGTTACACTTGTTGAAAAGATAACCCTTCTTTATCATTTTTATTTTTTGCAATTAACCAATCATGTGTTAAGCAATTGACCAAAGACAGTTTTGTATTGAAGGTAACTTAAGTAATTACGGGCGTGTGTGTAAGGAGTAATGGCAATGAGTAACATATCAACTTGTAAATAGTCTTTATGTTTTTATTAGAAAGGAAAAAGACATATACTGTATATTCTTTGACTTCCCACTTTACCGAACTCAAAACGTTGATAAAATGAACCCAAAATATCATGTTCTAATTACTTTAGTAGCAAAATATTCCAACTACTTATTTCAGTGATGCCATGTCTTTGATACATTCCCAATTGGAGACATGATCCTTGCGAAAAAGTGAAGTGTTTATGTTTGTAAACCTGTGAAAAATATATTCAATTTAGATATGTAGTTAAGGTGTTAATTACCTTTTTAACAAGATATAGAGTTGTTTAATTCCCTTTGAATGTAGATATTTTTCAGTTCTCGACAGTATATGTCACCTTCAAGTGCTAATGAAAGCAGATAAGTTTTTTTCTTTGTTTGTGAATGCTCTCAGCCTGTCCACCTCGAACACTAACACTTATGCACTGCTAATCTGCAATACCTCATAAAAAAACTGTTATTCCCAAACTTTGTGTCTCCTCAGGCATGGGTCCATGTGGAGGGCTTTTGACCTTTAAATTATTTTAGAACAAACGACTCCTCGATGGTGTAGACATCTCTATCATGACATGAGTCGTATGCATTTTATAAGCTCATAATAAGCATACGACTCATGTCATGATAAAGCTCCTGTCTACATGGCTTCCACTGATTCCTTAAAGTCAAGAATTTCAAGATTCTTCGATGATTTACATTTAGGCCGGAATTATTGTGTTAGAACTCCACAACATTTCTCTTGAAACATTCAAGGTTTGAAGTTATCCATCAGTCAATGTTTTAGGGATTTGGTTTAGTATTAAATGCTTCGACTACTGTAAAAGGTCCTGGATCCGTCCCGCTCCTATGTGTAAGGCTATAGTAAGCGTTCACATTTGCGTGAGCCAGCTGCAAGAGGGAATGATTGTGGATATTGAACGTTATGCAGTCATCTTTAGCTGGGCCGTCGCGACGGGGGGTGTAGGGGGTGAGACACTCCCTGAAAAAAGCATCTGTCGGCAAATGAAAACTTAAACCTGCATTTTTTCGGCAAATTGGTAAATTTTGACAATTTCTCCTGGTAATTAGTCGGCTCTCTCCACGTACGGTTCACAGAACATAGTTGTATCCTCAAGTACTCTAGTAACAGCTAACATTGATAAATGAGAAAGGCCGTTAAGCCTGGTTTCCATATGGCCGTGGGTGCGGTAAGGTTGCTTGCGGTTGCTTACTGCCATCTTCTATCGTCCCGGCATCGCAGTTCCCCAGGCACGTGTTTGAAGTACCTTTAGACTGCTGAAACAGCCAGTAAAAAGTTAAACTTGTTCAACTTTTTTCGGCCCTTACAGTAGTCTCTTGGTTGTCTCGTGGTACTTGACACGCCTACCTGCAGCACCGTAAGAAAACGTTTCCATTAGAAAATAATTACCTGCGATGCCGAGCGATGAAGGATGCCAAAATGGCCGAAAGCAACCGCAGGCAACCTTATAGCACCTTGTAGCAACAGGATTTATTAAAGAAAGGCCGTTATACGGAATTCTACAAACTGACAAATAGTTCTTTTGAAAAGAAGAGCTTGATATATACAGAAATGAATTTTGTGGAAATTTACACTGTTTAATATTTGCTTTAGTTTTACAAGCTAATATCTCAGCAGAAGATCTTTTTGATAAAAACTAAGCAAATCATGGCGTAAAAATCGAGTTAAGAGAACCAATAAATAAACACACTTCTCAGACATGACACGCCCTAGTACCATGCCCAATGACCACGCCCTTTCCGGGAAAATTTAAAACATTACACCACCCTGCAATGTTGCAGGGGGGGGGGTGTAATCTTACAGAACTTATACTGGGACTAGAGTGCAATGGTTAATGTTAACGGAGAAATGTCGAGCAAGTTCCCAATAAAGAAAGGTGTAAGACAAGGTTGCGTTACAACACCGAAACTGTTTAACATATACACAGATAGTATTTTTGAAGAGGCAGACACGTTGACTGGGGCGAAGATTGGTGGAAGGAACGTCACAAATCTGTGCTTTGCAGATGACACGGCATTGATAGCAGAGTCTGAGCAGAAACTCCAAGACATAGTCAATCTAGTTAACACAAGAAGCAAAGACAAAGGAATGAACATGAATGTAAAAAAGACAAAGACTATGGTAGTGAGAAGGAATGTGCAAGAGACTTGTGCTATAAAAATAAATGTAGATGGAAAACAACTGGAACAAGCAGAGAAGTTCACATACTTGAGTCAACTTATAACTGCTGACGGGAGATGCGATGAGGAGGTCAAGAGAAGAATTGAGTTAGCAAGGACAAACTTCATGAATATAAAGAGTCTTTTTTGTTCAGCTGGGCTGAAACTAGAAACAAGAAAAAGGCTGCTGAAATGCTACATACTTTCAACACTCCTGTATGGGGCAGAGACCGGGACGCTAAATAAAGAAGCATGCAGCAGAATAGAAGCTTTTGAAATGTGGCTTTACAGAAGAATGTTGAAAATATGTTATGTGGAGCATATCAAGAATGAAGAGGTACTGCAAAGGGCAAAGACCAGTAGAAAGTTGTTAGTCAGCATCAAGAAGCAGAAATGCAGTTATTTTGGGCATCTTATCAGAACAGGAGGGTTGCAGAAAAGCTTCCTGGAGGGAAAGGTTGAGGGGAAGAGGTGTAGTGGAAGACCACGTACGACATAGCTGAGCAACATCAGCTTGGATGAAGATGGGCGCGGTGACATGTACAAATCAAGCCAAGGACAGGAACAAGCGGCACTCGTTGACCGCTCATACCCTTGATGGGTGTGCGACTACCAGGTGACAGGTACAGTGCTGCCTTCCCGACGGCCCTGATCTTTAGTAACATATTTAGTGAAATCTATTACGTGAAAGAACGAGTGATCTCTTAACCAGTCAATGTAATCTGTCCCCCAAAAAATCTCAAGCCGAGGAGGTGACGTTGATCGCACAAATATTTTGGGCTTGTGGTATCCGTTACTCGTGTTAATCCCTCAACGGACAAGAACTGGAAAAATTCGACCTTGCTAATCTCATAGCACACGATAGCATACAATTGTTTTTGTTCTGGAATCCAGTGACGGTGCTAAGGGGGCATGCAACCTTCTGAGAAACCAAGTTGTCCATTACTCTCAAATGTTAAAATAAAGGTGTCATGTCTCATCTATAAATGGATTCCTGATTCTGTAGGATGAATCAATAAAATCTATGGTTTGCCTTTTTATACGTAGTACACAGATGAAGATCCCATGAAAATTGTAAGTGCAATAATTGAGCATGGTTTTGACTTACGTGTGGTCTGTGTGTAAACTTCTCGTGTCGAAATGAGATTCATGAAAACTAGGTAAGCTGTTGATCAATGAGCATTAGGTTTACAGTCGTGAGATTTGGTTTCGTAGCTCTAATGGTTACAGTCACAACTTACACCAGTCACCTGTACAGTGACGAAGAGTTGCCAGAATTGAATCACAAATGAATTTTCTTCCAATATAAATATCCTTCCAAAATTCAAACAATGTTGGGTAATGATGCCATAAGATTTAGCAGCAGGCCATCAAATTGGTGACGTATGTCCACCGACAACAATAAGTCCTCCATCAAAGTAGCGTGGTCATGTGGGGAGACGAAATTGAGTTATCTCTAAATTAAGTGATGTAATTAACGTACTGCTAAGTTCGGCACTCTCGATGGTCCAACAATTTAAGAGGTAATCAGAGCCGTATCTTCTCAAATGACTTCTAAAACGTATTTACACATCTTAACTGCTGACCTTGAGCAAGACTCACATCACATGACGGTTGATTGATTCAATGTAAAGAATTCATGTTGCCAACTACACGAGGTGGTTGGAAGATCTGGCCAAGTTGCACCAGTGGAGCTTGTGAGGGCGATCCAGCTCTGATCTGAATATGGAGAATCTTCTCGCTTTACTCCTCGTCACGTCAGCATTAGGTATGAACATTTAATTATTTCTGTGTTTTAAGTGTTAAATGTTAAATCGGCTAACAGCGAAAGTTAGATGTTCTAGCCCGAGGATGTGAAAATCACGACTGCTTAACACTCCTCAAGGGCTCGCGTGCTAATCACATAGACACAAGCAAATTGACGAAGAAATGAATTATTTATTTTTCGATTTGTGCATTTGATGTCTTCTTAAATAAGAATTTATTGTTTAATAAATCTCAAAATGTTCATAATCATTTCTCTTGCATTTAATCGTGAAGTAGCATCTAGCATCACGAAGTTGGTTGCGCGGTGTTGTTTGCAGTGACAACGGCCTTGTGACTGCCATTAATTATACAACACATAAAACGTTAGGAAGCTTGGATTGTTTTTAATATCATTATTAATATCATTAGGGGTAATGTAAATATCACTAGATAAATGCGTTCCGTTGGTTGCTTTGTTTAAAGAAGTACTTTCATAATCATTTTTGTGGTGGAAGATCAACAGAAAATTACAATTACAAAAATGCTCTACGATGTTGGTTGTAAACATTCCGGAAATTGTGTACCGAAGTCAACTGATGCATACGGTACATATTCTCGAGAATAAACAGGAATAATTGATCCCTAATGAATGGTTGTTATATCGGTTACGTTTGCTATTGCTTCGTTGTGTTCCAATTTTGATTTGCCGGCTCATCGAAGGGGCCAAACGAGGGTTTGCGAACCTCCCACCTTTTAAAAAAATTGTTCATTAATTCATAAACGTGCAGTAACATTGCCAGAGTAGTTTAAAGAGCTCGGTCACAGAAATGACCCCAGAATTATAAACCCTACTTTTCTCCTGTTTATACAAAAGTGAGTTGCAATTTTGATGAGAGTAATTTAAGCTCTTTCCTGGTATTCATGAAAGAAGATTAAAGTGTGAAACATTTTCTGGCTTTGGTTTGATGTGTTTTAACAAAATTATTAGCAAAAAATTGAGAATTTGGTTTTGATTGTATATTTTTGTAGATCAGAGGTGGCTCAATTTTTTGGGGCATTTTGGGCCGGACTGCAGAGTATTGCAGATCCAACAATATCTGGTGTGTGCAAGAGCAAAATTGCAAATATGCACCTTGGTATAAGTGTTGACTCCAAAATTGTTAATTTGTTTTAAACAATAGGACAGACCCACTTTTATGCCCATACCCAACCTGCCACACCCTTTGCCGGGTGTGTAGGGCCATATTCCAAAGAAAAACTTGGGTGTGCACTTGCCATACTCTGCAGTCTGAATCTGGGGCAATACCTCTGCACAAATTTTAGAAGAAATGTCTGTGGTTTATTAGTATCATGATTGGTAAGGCTAAAGTATCTCTATACTGTGAAATGAGGACTTTAAATAAGAAAATTCTTCTGACCTATGACATTTGCTTTTCTTTGATCTTATACAATGAAATATAACCTAAACAATCATTTTGTACTACAAAACATGACAGTGACCTTGCAAATTTGCAACTTTGCACTCAAGACATTCAAACATTGTAGCTAAGTTATAACTGACTTATGGCTTGGAATTGATGATTGGATAATTCAAACTGTTCAGGCTATGTATAATAGTCCTAGTTCTTGCGTGAGAATAAACGGCAAATTTTGTGAAGATTTCACTGTGGATGTTGGTGTTCATCAGAGCTCTGTTCTCAGTCCCCTTCTGTTCATTATTGTAATGGAGGCCCTCTCACAAGAGTTCCGAACCAGTTTTCCGTGGGAGCTCCTGTATGAAGACGACCTTGTTGTCATAGCTGATTCATAAAAAGAGCTTGTCAGAAAGCTTGCAGTCTGGAAGGCAAATTTGGAATCTAAAGGTTTACATGTGAACATGAAAAAGACCAAAGTTCTCCTTTGTAAGCATGGATCTAATAATCATCAGAAGATTGGCAAGTATCCTTGTGGAGTATGCAACAATGGTGTTGGCAACAACTCTATATACTGCTCCAATGGCTCACATTGGGTCCATAAGAAATTCTCCGGCATCAAAGGTAGACTAAGATAGGACAGCTCATTTGTATGTTCAAATTGTAGCAATCTAAATCTGCAACCTGTTCCAGCAAATGTTATGCTTGATGGTGAAACCTTGGAAGTGGTTCCCACCTTTTGTTATCTTAGTGATATGATTGGCGATAATGGAGGGTGTAAAGATACTGTAACAGCCAGAGTGAAAGCCGCATGGAATAAGTTCAGGGAGCTTCTTCACATTCTGTCAAACAGAGGTATATCATTGAAAACTCGTGGCCATGTTTTTGTTGCTGGTGTTCATGGTGTCATGCTTCATGCCTGTGAAACATGGGCAGTAACAATGGATGACTGTCATAGATTAGCCAGGAATGATAATGCCATGGTAAGGTGGATATGTGGCACAAAGATGATTGACAAAATTCCAATGGCTGACTCGAGAGCTCGCCTTGAAGTCCTGCTCCTGCAAGATGTCCTCAGGCATAAACGGCTACAATGGTTTAGTCATGTCAAGAGAATGAACCCAGAGTCATGGCCTCACAAAATACTTTCATTGGAAGTAGGAGGGAAATTCTGTGGGCGTCCAAAAATGGTGATGGCTTGACAACATCAAGATGGATCTTCCTTCATTGAATATCAAGGAAGAGTTATTAGCTGATTGTGTTGCCTGGAGAAGAGCCATCAAACCTCCACTGAAGAGACAAAAAGGCGTCCAACCCCAGTTGCTGGGAAAGAAAGACGTTAAACGTGCAGTAAGTAAGTATAGCTGAGATATTGGAACATTGCCTGGCAAAAAGTTTTAAGTATAAAGGACATTTTTGAGGCCCAAAAGTCTGTGATCTTTTCTTGAGAAGTTCTTTGATTCCTTTCTTGTTTATCATTGGCTAGTTTTGATGAACATATAAATAGGTTGCCATATACATATTCTTTGCTTTCTGATGATTCATGTTCTGAAAAGTGTCAGACAAATAGCTTTTAAGTATGTTTTTAGTGCAATGTCGCAAATTTTCAAGGCAAGAATTATTTTCTTCTGACTTTTTACATTTTAAACAAAAACACAGTGCTTTATGAACAGGTGTTCTGACAAGGTTCATTTTCCTCTATTTGGACAAAAAAGTCCCAGTGAATTGACTGGCCAATAAAAATAGCTTTTGGGAAAACTATCTTTATTTTAATAGCCCCCAGTTTAATTAATCTACTTAATCTATTAATCTAACCATAAAATTGGTTTTGATTTATGTTTTCTTTTGAAGACTCCATACGTTACAGCCAAATTAGGGATGGCACTGTGTATGTTATTTGTCTGCATGCCTTTAAAATGCCAAAAATTGGGTAATAAAAAGCCTGATTTCTTTGGAAAGATAGTTAAGTCATATATCTGACAAAGCTAACTCTTTTTCAAACTAGTCAAAGCTTATGCTGATAGATTTATGTAATGCTTGTTGGGTGTAGTATTGGTGTGACAGCAACTAAGACTGTATATGTATTATATATTACTCAAATAGCAAACACTCACCGATAGTGTATAAAAATGGCAAACTTGTACTCTAGTTGTTCCCCCAATTTGATGGTAGTACCTTATATTATATATCAATCGACTCCACTGACCCTAAGGAACATCCCTAGCTGTGGATTTTAAAGTCAGATCAAGGGGAAGGGAGATAACCCGGAAAATTCTGTCAGCCTATGCATCAAAACACAGTCGTGTTCTGGTGCCAAAATCAAAAGCCTGAAAAAAAGGTTGTAGACAGACTAAGTATACCTTAACCCTGGCCCTAACCCTAGCCCTTACCTCCCTTCGGATTTGAAAATTCTGCAGCTAGGGATGTTCCTTAGGGTTAGTGGAGTCGATTTATATATGATATACGGCGCTACACTCAAGATTGGGAGAACAACTTAAGTACAAGTTCGCCTACAAAAATTGTATATGACTAAAAAATAACTACTCTTTGTTGTTTCGATTTTATCTTTATCAGAATAGTGGCTTATCATAATATTTCATTCATGCTTTGGACAACATTTATGGGAATAATAGCGATCAAATATAATACACAAAAGCAACAATAAAATTAAGCAATATATACTAGTGTTGACTTTTATATAGGGAAAAAGCAGGCCTTTCTGGGAAAAATTTTGAAGGGGTGTGGTAAATCACACTCATTGAGCATTTCAGGTGTGCGATGGTGTGCAGTTTAAAATCTGGTAAAATCATGTAGATATTGACCAATTTGCTATTGACATTATTTAATGATAATGAGCTCAATTGAAGACACAAATTGTAAACAGCAGAAACCATGCAACAAGATAAAATAAGTGATTATCAAAGGACAAATGATAGGTGTTTGAAAGGTTTCCGGTAAATCCTGGACTGCTGCAGTAAAAAAACCTTGCTAATGCCAGATCAAGGCATGTACCAAGGCGTGAGAGCTATTGCATACCATTCCCAGTAAGGCCTGTGGAAGAAGGGAATCATATATTACCAAGGATTAAATAATGAAAACAATAGAGAAAAATGGATAATGGAAAGGAAGACCTGCACTAGTCTTAACTAAATTCCTGCCTCTCTACTGTTAAGTCCTCTAGGTCCGAAACTATCTAACTGAAACTGCCAGTACAGTTTCCCGTACCTATTTCCCCTTTGACTTATCTAAAAACTTAATGCTAATATTTTCTAGAAATCTGCTATGGCCCTCTGACACAAAAATGTACAAAAAATCTGCTTCTAGCATTGCTTTACCTGCCAAAAGCTCTTCAATTGATAAATCTAATCCTAAACTTTGTTTTACTGCTGCCTACATATTTTTTTATCTACAGTAAACTCTAACACGTAAACTGACTTCGAAGTATCGCAATCTAGCTTGTGGTTAATTTTGTATTGCTTGTTTGATTCATAACGTTCAAAACTACTCTTGTCCTCTACAAACTGACAAATCTGTTCTTGCCGCAGCAAAAACTTAAAACTTCTCGACTCCTCTATGTAGGAAATCTGGCCCTATTCAAGCAGCTCCTAAGATTTTGGACTGCTTATATGAATCCAGTGGTTCTTCTGCAAAGATATTTCTGAACTTTCTAATATATACTGTAGTCTATGAAGAATCCCTTGAACACTGTTGAAAGCTGGATGATACTCTAGAACTAATGGATTTCTAACCTTTTCTTCCTTTTTATTTTCCTTAACTTCAAGCAAGTCCTTCTTATCCAGTTTCCTAGCTCTGTCTACTTATTCTAAAATCTGCTTTTCTTTATATCCCCATCCCCTCTTCACAAACCAATCCACTGGCTCTGCTACTTTCCATTCAAAACAGTGGTCATCTGAACAAATTTTTTATAATCTGACTGCCTGGCTGTATGGTATAGCTCTCTTTACATGGGATGGATGATAAGATTTCTTTTATAAAATTTGGTGTCTCAGTGGGTTTACAAAAGAGATTTGTTTTAAGTTCACTACCTGACTTACTAACTAATGAATCCAAAAAACTAATTTGGGTATTGGAACTTTCAAAAGTAAACTTCAATCTAGTCTTACAATGTGTCCAAAGAAAAAACAATCATCTAGATATTTAAACCTAACTAAAGGAGTATACTCCATACTATCCAGAATTTTCCTCTCTAATCTTGACAAAAACAAATTAGCATAAGCTATAAGCATAAAAAATATTTAAGCATGAATGAAATATGTAAGACCAATGTTTTGAGGAAGATAAAATAAAACCTGGAAGAATGGTGTATTTTGAGTCACATGTATATGTATGTCAATCTTAGTTGTAAAAATCTTTTGACGTCAAGAAATCAGGTATTTATTTACGAAGTCGAGCTCAAGAAGCACTTAGATGATTTTGGATGACAGTTTTGACTCTGAAACTTTTTAAGGACATGCAACAAAAATTGAAATGCACTCAGAGAAAAGTCTAGCTGGAACCCTCCTTCTGATCCATGTCTTGCAATATATATTTGAATCATACATAAGGAAATCTTATCTCTATCACCATATTGCCTTAACTATAGTAATCTTAGACAAGGGGAGAGGTTAGCACTTAGTAGTCTTAGTAAGGATTAAAGTATAGTTATTTAGTGGCAGACGAGGGTTCAGCAGTTGTAGTATGGGATAGGGAAGATTATCTTAAGGAAGCATTAGGACTACTGAGAGTAGAAGAGGTATACAGTGTGGTAGGAGCAGACACGATAGCTGGTAATAGTGACCAAGTAAAGATTTAAACAGGATAGGATGGCCAAATGATAGAGAAAAAGAAACATTAAATTCGCCTTAAAATCTACAACATTGTGCTAAAACCGTGCTTAAAAGCTTTTTTTATATGACACACTTCAGAGTATGAAACATCAGAGAGGAAAGTATTTGTATATGGCAATCTATTTATATGAAACATGTAGCAAAGCTAGCCAATCCTAGACAAGAAAGGAAGCAAAGAAAGAGAAAATGAAGAGACAAAACATTATTGGGAGAGTCCAAGTGAAAAAATGAGCTTTTTCTGCCTACAGAGCACTGGTTTTCTTGTTGTTATGTAGACAGACTCCAATACACTTGGATGAAAGGATGATCTAGCTGTGCCAATTGTCTGAAAATTCTCTTTCTTACACATTTTGGTGCATTCTGAATTTTCTAGTAAATGTTGGCCTAATTTCCCCTTTCTATATCATACAATGCACTTACTTTTTCATTTTTATAATTTATTCTTTTATCTCTATTTTTCTAACCTTTTGGTTCTACTTCAGTATCTCCTTTCTTGCATCTGTTTTCTTTTTTTTGCCATTTGGTGATAAATATCCCCTTTTGGCCATTCAGTGATAAGTGTTCCCTTGTGTATCATGAAAATAATCAGGTATTTATCGCTTTGTATCTTTAAACAATATATCAAATTCTTGTGAAATCTGTTTTTTATGTATGAATCTTCTGTTCTTATCACTAATGTAAGACTTGTTTTTACAGTTCTATAGAAGGTCCATGTATGCAAGCTAGTACAGTTTTTTTTCAAAATGATAAAATCGTGTTTGTATATATTTGCATCGGAAAGGTACAAAATGGTTTTGTATCATGGATTTTCTGGATAAAGTATTATTTTATTCAGTTGTTTAGCTGGATCACCATGTTCTATATCCAGAATCTTGTTGCATACTTAATATAATTCCACAAGGTTTAAGTTAAAAGAAGTATCCTTGCACTCATGGAAATCTTTCAATGGAGTTCTTAGACATTTGAAATGGTCATCTAAGATGAGCAGAAGTTGAGCAGATGTCTTTATTCTTTAGTCCTTTTTACTCTTGAGAAGTTATATGAAGCTTCTCAAGTTGCTAGGGCAAGACAAAAAATCTTGTACTCTCAACATTAACTTGAAAAAGTGCAAGAAGATTAATAGAAAACAAGATGGGGAAAAATAATGTCACTAATGAGGGTGAACAGCATTGACAATAGTACAGGAAACTTTTCTGAATAAAATTCGCTCAAAAAATACAAGAAATGTTTAATCAATTTTATATTGTTTGTAACACTCCCGAGGAAAGGACACTGCAAGATGTTGCCTGGAAGGTGGAAGCTCCTTCAAAAAATTCAAGGAACAGATCCCTGTAATGACAAGAACAGTCAGACAGGAGGTGACATGAAATGGAAATCAAAACGGACCTTTTATTGAAACATTTGATAAACATGTATGACTGGGCTCTTAATATATATATATATATATAATGAGTGTTGGCTTTTAAGTCTGAGGATTGCAAGTTCGAGCCCAGTCGGCTCCCACTTAGTGCAGCTATTGTGGTAAT
>JANTCA010009702.1:0-21279 GCA_024741275.1 Chironex yamaguchii | reverse complement strand
CAACAAGGCAACAACACAAAATGAATCAACAAGGCAACAACACAAAATGAATCAACAAGGCAACAACACAAAATGAAGCATCCTGGGGCAAAACATGTTTTGAGAAAAATAATGTCTACAAGCAAACTGTTCTAACCAGATAATATACACAAGTGTTGTTTGGCCATTTTCAATTGCAAACAAGAGGTTACTTCGTAATTTAATCTCCCAATCCTGTTCTGTAAACGGGAATCAATTTCAACTCTGATGCTCAACAATACTTCATCAAACGTCCTTAAGTTTGGAAACAATATGACCATGTTTTGAACTTATGAATATTTGATAACTAATATTACTTAACTTTACCACAAAGTTGAATCTTGATCCAGTGTGTCTGGTTACAGCCAATAATATACTTCTATCGATTTTATTACGTCTTTTTAATTATCTCATAGAAAATCCCCTTCAATAGTGGAGGGTCAATAGCCCCCATTTTCCACTGTGGATGCCCTTAAAAACTTTTTTCTCTAAATAACGTTACCGTATTTCGTCAGCAGAGCGGCCGGGGAGCTCGTTCAAAAGTCATCATGCGAGGGGAGGTGCTCACTCGATGGGATGCTTGTTTAAAAATCGGACTTTTTGAGGGGAGTTCGTTTGAATTCGTAGACGTCCAAACACAATCTTTACCGTTCATGGGCATACAAATGAAGAAAACGATTGATGTGAAGAATTTTGTGTGAAACATGTGTTATTAGCTAGATTTATGACTCGTTTTCTGTCGGTGTGGAGTTTTAGGACAGTAGTTTGTCTTGACTTTATTCTCTTCATTCTTTCAGAATCGAATTAGGTTATCGAGCATAATAGAGCAGAGACAGCGTTAACAAAAGAACAAACGTGTTGGCAGATCAATTCCAAAAGGGAGGGCGCTCGAGCGCCCATTAAAATTATTGGAGGGTCTTTTTCGAAGGGGGGCGTTCTTTTGAGGAAATACGGCATACTTATCGTCACTGTATGTCTCGGTTCTCAGCAACAGACTGCGATGCCGGCAAAGTGACAAACAATTCCACTTAAGTTCTAAATAAGTTCTTCGGGGACATCTGGTATACTTACTGTAATATCCACCATTTCGTCCAAGACTTTCTGTTCTACCTGAAGGTAATGTACATTGTATTCCAGAGTGCCAAGAAGTATAAAATATTCCTTAAACAGGGCCCTGTCAAATTTGGAATATCGCGATGGGGGGTAATAATCCTCTATAGTTTTCTGTGACGTATGAGGTTGATTATCATGATCATCATCATCTCCATTCTCTTCATCGTCAGTGCTGGCATCTGAGAATTCAAATTCGCTTTGATTTTGATCCTCCTCCATCTCTACATGAAATAATGTATGAGCTTTTGTTTCACCAGAGGATTTTCTTTTCTCCTCGGCAGCTGTTAATGTCCGCTCAAAATTATCGACCAGGACGGCAACGAAAAGATTCATAAAGATAAAATTTTCCAGGACAATGTAAATAATTAAGTACAAGATAATGAAACTGTAGCTGTCATCCACTTGTACAACATCACTGTACATATAAAACCAATCATCTAAAGTAATTAGTTGAAACAAAGTGAAAAATGCTCTTCCTAAAGAGCCAAAACGAGTAGGCGCCACTTTGTAGAAGAGTCCCCTGCCAATAACAGCAAACATATAGAGGAACAGTAATTGTAACATTACAATAGTGCTTAATGCACGAAAGGATTTCAATATAGTTGTCATCACGACTTGAAGATTCTTTAAAAAGCGAATGGTACGCAGAACACGGAGAGCTCTCAGTGCTTTAATAGCTCGAAACATACGGAGAAGACGGAAGATAGCAGCCACATCAAACGCGCTGACATTTTGCATAATAAGAGGAAGAAGGAAATCAGCCGTTGTGAAGATGACGATGAAGAAATCCATCACATTCCATCCTGTCTTGAAAAATGAAAGTCTTAAAGCGTAGAGTTTTAGTAACAATTCGACGATGTAAATGGCAAGGAAAATGTTATCGATTACCGAAAAATACCATGCTCCTTTGACTGCCACTTCTTCACTGGTCTGCGCTACCAACATCATTGTATTAAGGAGAATAACGACCAAAATAGCAGCACCGAAAGGCTTAGACTCAGTTACTTCGTAAACGAAAATTCGAAACTCGGTTGCTCTCTCTAAGTATTTTGGCAACGGCTTTTCCGTTTTGGTCATTTTGAGTGTAGTCATTAACCTTGGCTTAAACTATCCTGGCCTTCAACTTTACCCATAGTTTATCTGCAAAACACGTCTCGTGTTTTTGTCTGACAGGAATCACGTGATTAGATACACACAGTAGAGCAGCTATGAAGTGATTCGAATTACAAATTCGAACCCAAATGACGATCGATACCTTGGCATTATGTTTCTATTACTATTTCATAATGCAATTCTGTGAAAACACTTGTCGCTTACCTAAAACCACTTCAATTAAAGCCAAGGCTTGGCTAAACTTTACGATGCAAACTGCCTGTAGTGGAGGAGATGTGTTTACTACCTGAGAAAAATCATCCCGATTTGCCGAGATCTCACCGTCTTTGACAAAGCGTAATAAAAAGCACCCACTGATCTCTGAGATCATTGGGTGCATAACGCTACCACATGGGAGCAAGACTGGTCAGGCGAACCGAGATCTCACTTTTGTCAAGGAGGATCCCAATTCAACGGGCCGAATTGTTTCGATGTGATAGCTCCAGGCAGGCCAACTGGACCGGAAATTTTTAATTTCATTTCGTGAATTCAGACCCCATTTGCAGTGATGGCTTGTTCTGCAGAGTTTATGCATCTGTCATTTACGCTAATACACAAATCAAACGTTCACGATTCATAGGTCATCCTGCATTGACATTGATGAACTTAGAAAGGGAAATTATTCTTATCCAATAACTCAAATTTACCTCTAGATATTTAAGATACATAGATACTGTGAACTCAGGTCTCGAGCTCAAACCAAATTGGCACGAATAGGAAACGAGGCTACTGAATTATCTAACTAGATGCACTTAATATGATGTTTCGAACTAATTGTTTGTCAAGATTTGCACGCTTTAAACTATAATAAGAGTAATATTCTCCGAGACGATTCCGACACAAATTGAGGCAATGTCCCCTTTTTGCCCAGACATTAACACTTCTCACCAATTTTCTGGCAATTTTGGCGAGATCTTTTTTTGAGCAAACCAGTGTGGTCCGATCCGGGACCGATTCCGTGTAAACTGAAACTATGTTAGGATAGATCCTGTGTACAGCAACTGTAACATTTTGGGATCAAAAAGGTGTACAGTCTCCTGGCAACCACAAGGCAGACATGGAACTATTTAAATGCCAGGAGGCAACAAGAGAAACAAAAAAATGGCGGGCAAGCAAATTATTTCCTAAATGCATTCAGATCGTTGTATCACAATGTGACTCATCATGTTCGCTTGGAGTACCTCATAGCAAGTGAAGAACTCAATTCTTGTCCTCGATAGATGTACAATACATCTGCTCGATAACCTTGCTGTAAGCACATTAGTAATTATGATGCTTTCTATCATAAAACTTTAGCTTAAGGAACTTAGTGAATGGAGAATCTGTCTACAGGAAAAGAGTCAATTCACAGCTAATGCCAGAGAGTAGGAAGACAGGTTCTTTCCTATATTCTCCAACAAAATGTCAGCTTGCTTTTAATACAAAACAATCAAGCCAAAAGCAAGAAAAATCAACAACAAAAGAGTATCAAGCACAGAACAGCATTTTGAGTACAGGAAGGATCACATAGACTGCACTTAAGGTATACGAAGGATTATTTATTATTATCAAGTCATTCTGCTTCTCTGTCCGAGAGTATGGGTTAAGATGATAGGAACATATCCTAGGAATGTATTAAGCAACGTTGCTTATGATTAAGTTTATATCGCGTATATTCAGGATACCGGCAAGTGTTAGATTTTAACCACTTAAACTTTGTAAACAGAACACAAGTATGAAAGTAATGTTTAGAGTGTTAAATATTTTTTATCTTTATGACGAAAATATTGCAACTCCATTTGCCTTATTTTAGTGCATGTTTCCTTATGGACACTAGCAAGGACTCCCTTCTTGTTTTTTTCACTTTCATCTGGAGTAAAGCAATCTAAATTAGATTCCATTGGGCACCCGTCCGACAAAGGTCTTTACTTTACCATCTCAACATTCAATTGTAAACAGATCATTCCATGACTCAAAGTGAGACAAACGTCGTAATAAAAGCAATGGCGACTTTACCACCGAAAATTGTATGTTCTTTTCTAGCTCAAAATAAAGTACTCTATTAATAGTCGACTTTCATATTTTGATATCTTCGGTATTTTGAACAAGCTTCCTTGGGTGTTCTGCAATTTAGTCGCAAGCATAAGCAATGCGTAGAACCCGTCAGCCCATAGTGAAGTCCCCTTGGGAATGGTGGGAGAGGGCGGCAATTAAGAAATGCAAGCAGACATCTATGTGATGTGATGCCGATTTGTAATTTGTTTCTAGAATGGCAAAAATATCTAAGTTAACTTAAAATCAATTTTTTCACACCCAGCGTGCTCAACACCCAATGCGTTTCACTATCGACCTGTTTTACACCCAATGTGCTTAACGTCCAAAGGGTAAGCACAATAGTCATTATACAACCCTCGTGATCATCCCCGGTTGGCTGCAGAGGAACCCCGTTTTCAAGTTATGTCTCATTAGTGCAACTATTACAATATTTGCACGACAATGCCTGACAATCAATTATGCTCATTGCGCGAATGATCTTGCCATCTTTGTAAACGACATCTTGCAGCCAACCATGTTCATTTCTCATCTCTGCTAAAGTAAAAATAGTTTCGCTTCCTTATTTCAGTTTTTATTACTAGTTTGAACGATTATTCACTGAGCAACATTCATTTATTTGAATATAACAATTGGCTTCTTAATTGTTGTGCGATGCAGCCGCGCACGACAACAATCCTGTGGTGCTCAGTGATACTTGTCCATTCTTTTGTGTTTGCTATCTAGGCGACAATCAGATTGTGTGATACAATACTTTTGAAAGCAGAATAGCAAGCTCAATTCTAAGAACGAACTGGATATATATTTATGTCCTTTTAAAGAGGGTGATCACTGATTTGGTAGGTGCACGTTCGACAATTTTTTGACTGCACAAACATGGCGTGGCGAGTGCAGCCTTTTGTCTTCCTTGCAACTTGCATTTTTGGGGTCGGAGTCTTAGCTCAGCAAGCACCTTTAAGCTTCAGGTATAAGGAATTCTTTCCAACCAAAGGGGCATCAACACCACAAGAAAGTCAAAGGAGAGCTTGTGGGCCGATCCGAGATGTGATCAAGAGGAATAGCGGACGGTTTAGGAAGGTTTTAGTAAGAAGTACCAACAGGGATATAGTTTTCGAAAGCGATGATGCACGATATATGACCTCCCGTGTCAAGAGCAAGTTGGATGTACTCGCAAGCAAAGTGAAAGCAAGATGGGGTAGTGGCTTTGGTCTTCGTGTTTTAAGAGCGTGGACTGATACTATTATTAAAAATGATTTAGTGTCTCTACACTATGAAGGTAAGTAATCCTTTATAGAATCTTGATTTAGTGTCATCACCCGGAAATAATTTGTGTCTGCAAACATCTCAGAGGTTGTATTTACTTTGCGAAAGTCATCTTGGCTAGGTTTATCCAGTTACGTCGGATCTGATATAATAGAAAACAGACAGGATCCTTCGTTGCTACGTTATACCGAATAAGATTATACCGGATAAATATTAACATTATGTCGGATAAATAGATTGTAAATCCCAGCTTTTCCAAAACCTTGATGCTGTTTGTAATAGATTGTGCTACATTCATTGAGCTAGACGGCTGGTATACGTATGTCCACGTGATCCCTGTTATAGCTATACAATGCCTGACATAGAACAACGATTATAGAGCATTGCAATACGTGTATTGTTTTATAATACGTGCAAAGGTACAGGTTCTAATGTATTTCTATGTAGATGCCAAAACAAGAGAAAGGGGTGGTTAACAAAAGGGGTAAGTCCATGGGTAAATCGTGACCCGACCCTTTTGACGTCTCAGGGTTGTTGCCCAAATACACCTTTGAAAAAAAAGTTTTTGGTGTTGCCAAACGCTATGTTGTCCATGGTGATGAAAACACAATAATGTGTGATGTATGATGCTTGTTTGTTGTTCATCACCGTAGTAAGAAAGTCCGTACTATATATAAGCAGAGACTGGGTGATGATGATTGACCAGATTTGAATCGGGGCCTTTGAATTGAAAGGCTATAACTTTGGATTTGGAAGGCCCCGGTTCGAAACTTACGTGGTCACAACCATCATTTTGCAGCAGTTTATTCGATAAAACAACTTGTGGACATCTGTTTGGAAACGTGACTGAAAAAGTCGTGATGCTCTTAGTCAAAATTGAGATTGTTATCGAGGAAATCTCTAGCTAGATTATTGCATATTTGTCGAAAGAATTCTTTCGTTAAAAAATTTAAAGGCATCTACACTTTGTGTTTTTATATTAATTGTGACGTTTCCTCAAGAATGGTTTACCGTTTAGAGTACCTACCTACTTACTCCTCGTTGCAAAGTGGCTTACTGTTAATACCCCAATTTGTGCAGCCATTAATTTGTCTCGAGTTTGATCAGAGGCTACATTCTGGAATGACTTCTTCGCTGCACTAGTTATAAGCTATTAACATTTAGCAAGTCAATTTCGTAGCAGACAAGTAAAAGTGTAACGTAACGATGGTGTAAAGGTGTCTAATTTAGCAAGCATGAGAATCAGCAATGTTTGATGATCATTACTGTTTTTAAAAATGATTACATTTAAATCGAAAAGAAATTGTCTTGGATCAGAAATAGCTTTTATACCAGATATTTAGATTCACGATTAAAACAACATTAAACCAAGAAAAAGTCGGTTACCTTTAATGTTCTCTAATCTTTAGTAATTTCTGCTTTGCTTTGTAAAAACAGGTCGTGTTATTTGCGGTTGCTTTTAATTATTTGGATTTCAGGATAAAAATGACTTCACCCAACAAACATATTAACAGAGCAGTCCTAGGCCCTTGTTGCTTACCATTAAAAACAAGGTCCAGCAGATTTGAACCCAAACTCAATGGAATTGATGCCAATTGCTTGTTGCTAGAAATGTACTCAAGCGGGGCTTGCACGAGACTATATTGCTTAAGCAAAGTGTCATTCGTTGTACTTTGCTGAAACCTTTTGCTCCTTTGTCCAGTGCTCTTTCTGTAAGAACTTAGACATTCGTGACAAACTGACAAATATTTAAAATCTTTAATAATTGTTGTCATTGCTGTCACTTTGCTTCACTTGTTTAGCGAACGAAACCATTTTGCTTACGCCTGCGCAAAACTACTAAAGTTCGTTTTTGTTCTTCTTTCTGATAATTGAAACCTTGAGCAGTATTGTGTTAAAGACATAAGCAATAGACCCTCCCCTAGTTTTACCATGCCACATACCCTCTTCTGGCTACCCCCTCAAATCCTCTCCATGTAAAGGCTAGTAGATAGGGTTCTGGGCCTGTCGATGTAGACAATTTAAAATAAGATAAAATCAGTATACAATATCGCTCGGTGACGTAAACCGAGCGCATTTCGTGGTCAATTGTGGAACGGGAAGTACCGAGCCGACGGAAGTAAAAAGATTGATATTGCCAGTAGATGATCGTTTTTTACTTATACGGCGCGAACACCTTAATTTTGTAGGGAGTCAAAAATCTCTGTCCTTATGGATGATAGAGCAGTATGCATCAAAGGAAAAGGTCGTTGCCTGGGGCGTTACTCTTAGGAATTTCTCATGTCTGGGCCAGTTTAAACCTCAGCTATTCAAAAACCACGAGATTTTTTCCACGCATCTAATAAAGGGCTCTCTGTACGCTTTTGCCTGGTGGATGGGCTTCCAGTTTGTGACGATAATATGATTTTTAATATTGTGGGATTATATAATGACCAAGAATCGATCAATTTCTTGTCAGCTTCGGAAAGATGATGGAAACAAGTATCACCTACTAATGAAGCCCACGAGCTCTACTTTTCTATCCTATGTTTTGTCCACTAAGCTATCACAGAATTGCTTCACTTGATTTGTAGGGAGGTTTGGAACTAATATGAAACTTGCGGTTTGTATTTATACCGTTTTTAATTCATAATTTTCTATACAATTTAAACAAGAAAACACAGAGTGGAAAAGTGCTTACATTATTAGAATGTATATTTATTTTTAAATGAGATATAGATGTCTACGTCACTGCCTGGGTATGCTGTCTCTGAGGTCCTTTTAGAAATCGCTTGATATTTAAATTGATGTCAAACGTAAATAAGATTTATAACAGTGTTGAGCTGTTTCTTAGATGAATCAGATTACAGCTCAGCCAGGGTGTACAACCGAAGTTTTACAGAGTGAGGCTGGGGGTACGCAGTGGGGTGGAGGAACGTCTGATCCCCAAACATATAAGAAAAATAACCCATGACGTTCGCTCAAAAACACAATGACATTAGTTCTAATGCTTTAAAAAAATTAGTCGCACAAAGTTTTCTGGGATGTAAAACTCCAGACCCCAAAGTTTTACCGTCCTGCATACGCTACTGATCCCCCGTCCGAGTATCAATTCGTTGGCCCCACCATTTATTCCAAGGTGTGTGTGATAGTTCAATTTGCGACAGTGAAATCGCACATCGTTTAAATGTTCGTGTTAAATAGTAACAGGTGAATTTAGAATATTTTAACTGGTGGCGTCATCAGACGGTATGATTCATCAACAAATTTGAGATTGTTTCCTCTGTGAAGACCGCGGGGGAGTAAAGAAGTGCAATTTTGTCGAAATGGTGACGTCTTAAATTTGTCAAGCCAGCACCGTTTGTGAGTAAGGATTATTTTTAAAACTGGCAACAGATTGTTGCTGTCTATTTTTAGTTACGTGTCTTGCTCAATTTTTTAGCTGTTTCTGAGCAGCCCAGACAGTCAACATAATTGCTTTCTTTAAAATTGATTGCAACATTTCAATATTTAAGGCATGGATCAAACGTAGCTTTTTACATATGTCGAATACAATTGTATTATATTCGACTGCTATGCGACTTTAAAAAGAACTTCACGTCAAACTTCGCATTTAATGTGTCGAATAGAACACACTATATTTATGCACATTATATTTGGACAGAACGTGCACTATGGAGACTTGGTCGAGACTTAGGAGTAACCGAAAAATAGAAACCGACTTTTGGCGCGCTTAAGGTAAACAATAATGAGCATGCTCAGCCTCGAGATCGACTTGCAAAACGTTATTTCTATGATGTAATTTATGTGCATTAGATTTGACGCATGCAAAAATCGAGTTAAAAATCAAACGTCGCATTACATGCATTTCGGCCTATCATACCTCGCATTTTAATTGTGTCGAATACAATTAGCAAATGCATGCAAAATGCAACATTTGATCTAAATTATCTGCACGTGATAAATTATAGTCGAATAAAATTATTTTCATTCAGCATACCCGGTCGCATTATGCGACTTTGATGCGAAGTTTAATCCAGGCCTAAGTCAAAGTTGTCTAGAGGTTTGGCTTTTGGAGAAAAATGCCTATGGAAATTGCGTCAGAAATTGTGATGATATCAGTCAAACCACTTTTACAGTGAACAGAGATCAAAATTAAGAATCAATTGTAGTTTCAATGTAAACAACAGTTGGTCATGGCAAAAAGAGAGGAGGAAATTTGGAGTGTGATGGAAAGATAGTATTTATTCGGTCACCTTTCTTTGCATCGTGAGTCGCTTACGCCCGATACAGCACTCAAGGTCTAATTACAATGTTTGACTCCGAGAACAATGTGATAGGGGACATTTGTTATGACAAAGCCCATTAAACTAGTGTTGCCAATTTATCACGCGTTTAACCATTTCCGGTTGAAGTCGTATTGAGATTTGTTACTTATATTAAACTAAAAGTAGTATATGGTATTTTTTGTATATATTGTATACCCTTCCTGTTCTAGGCCGAGCAGTGGAATTTCAACTTGCAAACAACGACAAGAGTAAATTGCCAGTTTTGGCTGGTTTAGCTGTCCAGTCGGGCTTTGATTGGGTTTATTATGGAAATCAACAATTTATTGCAGCTAGTGTTATTCCCGATGGTAAGTAGGTTATCCCGCCTAAATCTTCGCGTAATATATGAATGATGCGGTTACTGAAGTACTTAGCAGTAATATTGGGTATAGTGGCTTTGTCCAACACGAATCTTCGTATACAGCGTTATTTGTTTATCCTTGGCTTCGATCTTCCGTTTTGATCTCGATGTTCGAGTCGTCAGAAGATCGTTATCTCGGATCAAAACGATTTCTACTGGAATCGAATCCACCTTCGAATATGTTACATATGGCAAGAGGAACGTCGTCAGTGCTCAGTACTTCTAGGAAATGCAAAGTGTGGTAGCATTGAGAGAAAAGGCAGGGGTAACTGCTTTGTTAGACACTGGCTATATACCAAGTGGTCTTGGCTAAATGCAGGAAGCGCGTACTTAGCAACAGGGATTTATCAATCATCATTCGATTATACATGAATCAATAAACTTATCATTCCAGCAATCAATTAATAAATCGATCAGTCGTGTTATTGTGTTTTTCTCTTTTACGGAACGTGTATTTAGTAATACAGTATCTGCAGGAGACTTCTATTTAATTCTTCCGGGTGCGAATCCAGAGAAAATCTGAAGGGAGGGGTACAGGGGAGCGCAATTGATAATTGGTGTAACCATGTGGGCGGGTGATGCTTGACTGAGGCAATTGATTAATCATTTCTTTTGTTACAGTGATGTGAATAAGTTCGGTGATTAACGATTTTGCCATTCGTGATTCTATGATTTGAGGAAAAGTGTAAAATAACTCGCACATTTTTTGACAGTTGATAATTCTGTGTATATTCTCAGCAGGTCAGTCTTTCATTGATATTCCGTGCTCCTGCGCAAGCATTACTGTACAGGTGCATCAAAGCTTTTCCATTCCAGCAAGGCGCCTGGAGGCTTCAGCAGAAATATCAAAAGTCCGTTCTTCAAAGGGCGCAACATTTTGAAAAAAAGGGCGCCAAACCTGTTTTAACTCGGCAAGGGATCAACTAAGGCAGTTGTTCCATAAAATCCGACACTGATTTCTGCAGTGAATACCCACAGTTCTCGCTTTCCCAGCAAACAATGTGAGCAAAATTTAAAACTTTCTACCAGCTCAACACTAATTACCATTTGTTCAGGAATGTAGGAATATTTGTGCGGAAGCAAAAACAAGAAACAAAAAAGCCAAAACAACATGCACATTTCGTAACTAGGGAATTGGCCTTGGATATGTCTTTTAGAGGGTGGTAACATGAAATATATCATTTTCCAACAAATTCAAATTTACGTTTGTTGATATTGGGTGATTACTCCGTGTACTGCCGCGGCTATCAAATTTGCTAAGGTTACTTTAATTTATGTTTTCAAAGACCAGGAATCAAGGTTACAATATGCATCAAATATCCAAGTTTATTAGCAAATGTTTAATTAATAAACATTTTTATGCAGCATTGGTTTGTTTACTTTTATTGAGCCATTACGCCCCAGTTGGCAATCACCAACATCGCAAATTGTATCGCTTAACAGTTCCCCCTCCCATTTCCCCTCTTTGGCACATATATTTGTAATTGAAGAATAAGTCAGTATTCGAATAAATGAGCAAAGTCTTGCTCTTGCCCTTCTCTTAGGCATCAATAAATGGTTTGGTCTTCTCTTGTGCTGCATGTTCAAACTGCATGTTTCGTATTTAGCCTGGGTATCCCTATTTAGCATGTCTGTGGCATATTAAAGTTATCATCCCACTATATGCCTTTCTGTCCCATATTTAGCTTGCCTTCCCCATGTTAAGCATATTTTTCTTGCCTGTCTTGTTGAATTTTTGCTTTATATTTAGCTCTTTGTCCCATATTTAGCTTGTTTGGCCAGTATCAAGCGTTTTGCCCCGTAATTAGTTTGCCATCCCTACATTCAGCTTCCTGTCCTATTTTTAGCTTGCCTGTCCCATATTTATTTTGCCGTCCCACATTCAGCTTCTAGCCCTATTTTTAGTTTGCCTGTGTCGTATGTAACTTTTCTGCCCCATTTTTAGCGTTCTGTCCTATGTTAAGCTTATCTGCCCCATATTTAGCTTCCTGTCCCACATTTAGCTTCAGTCTCATATTTAACTTGCCTGCTCGTATTTAGCTTCATGTCCCATATTCAGTTGCTTACCCCATATGTAGCTTAGCTGTGTATTACTTATTTGCTTACCCCATATTTGGCTTGTCTGTCCAATATTTATTTGCCTGTCCTTGTTTTCTGTCCTAGTTTGCCCAACAAAATTGGATCTGGCTTTAGTCATAGATACTTCAGGCAGTGTCGGCTACAGTAACTTTCAAAAAATTCAAGCATTTCTGAAAGATTTAGTAGACTATTTTAATGTTGAGGCCGATGAAACTCGGATTGCCCTTTTGAGTTACTCTCAAGAGGTTGGTATAAACTTTGCTTCAACAATTTACTACTCTAGGTAGAAGCAACAAATTTGTGTTTATTTATCGTGCTTCATTGTTGTCATGAATTGTACTTCTTTATGTTCATTTAATGTGCTTCATTGTTGTCATGAATTGTACTTCTTTGTGTTCATTCATCGTGCTTCATTGTTGTCATAAACTTTACTTCTTTATTTAAATTTGAAGCTTGCAAATGTAAGATTGTATAGAGTTAGCTACACATTACGCAACTGTAATGCTAGACAGTTTAATATTTTGATGACTTTGCATGAAGCAATCACACGGGTAGTAAATCAAGTCATAAACCAGATGGTCCTGGTTTGAATGTTACTTTTGAGTGGAACGTGTGAAGAAGAGAAAAAAGCGAACCCCAGCTGTCATAAATATCAATTTTTGCACAAAAAAGGAGGCATTTATTGGAAACGGGTGCTTGTTGGAAAGGTGTGCTTGTTGGAAAGGTGTGCTTGTTGGAAAGGGGTGCTTGTTGGAAAGGGGTGCTTGTTGGAAAGGGGTGCTTATTGGAAAGGGGTGCTTATTGGAAAGGGGTGCTTATTGGAGAAGAAAGCTTATTAGAGAGAATACGGTATATAACGGACGATAAATTTGTTCCAATAATTTTTGAACTTTAATTTTCAGTCGCAATAAATGAGGTTGAGTTTCCAACAACGTAAGAATGCACGTACCTAATGAATTGTATTTCAAAGGTATCAAAGATTGGGAGTGTCTCGTAGACACGTCTTTAGTTGCTGCAAGACTTTCGTAATGAACTTTACATTGGGCATTCGCGTCAAGGGCAACAATTAGATTCCAGACTTCGTTGATTTGAGATTTAGTCATGCAAGTGGCTGTTAGAAGGACTTGTCGTCAATCACAGTTGGATTAACACGTTTCTATGCTGCTAAATATAGGATTATTGCATATATAACTGTGCGTGTTTTTTCCCTGATTTTAGGTGTCCAAAGTTTTCCATTTTAAGCAATATACAAAGAAAATTGACATGAAGAATGCCATCGACAGGATGTGGTATGAAGGTAGTCTGACGGCTACAGGTGATGCATTGTATGTGATGATGACATGGGCATTTAGCACTGCCAATGGTGCCAGAAAAGATGTATCAATACCTAAGGTATCGTTGACCAGCTGTATCCATTTGTTCATTTTTGCGTTATCTTTATTATGGTGTCACAATGGATATCAATGGAATGAACATGTCCAGTACCACCTGGTGTGTGACCAAGCCCCCCCCCCCTCCCGAAAATAGATATACAAGCAGTTATCCTAATCCAACTCTGTTAAACCTAATTTACCCTAATCACTCCTAATCTAACACAGTCGTTCCTAATCCAACTCAGTTAATCTTAAATTAATCCATTTAATTCTAATTCAACCCAGTTAATCCTGATCCAAGTTCATTAATCCTAATCTATCCCAGTTAATCCTAATCCAACCCAGTTAATCCTAATTTAACCCATTTAATCCTAACCTAACCCTGTTAATTCTTATCCAACCCAATTAACTCTAATCTAAAATAGTTAATCCTAATGCAACCTAGAAAATCCTAATCTAATACAGTTAATCCTAATGCAACCCAATTAATCCTAATCTAAAACAGTTAATCCTAATGCAACCTAGACAATCCTAATCTAATACAGTTAATCCTAATCCAACCCAATTAATACTAGCATTTTAGCGCTATTGTACTGTGGGTTCGATTTCTTGCGTTTTAGATTGGTATTTTGTTGACAGATGGATATTCCAATATAGGCAAATCAGTGTATCAAGTCGCTGAAGAAGTAAGAAACAGTGGAATTAATATGTTTGTAATCGGCATCAGGAATGGCTTGGGACTTAACGAATTGAAAGCAATTGCAACCGATCCTGATGACGAACACTTGTTCTTCTTAGAAGATTTCAAAGATTTAAATGGATTTGTGGAGCAGCTGAGCACAGTATCATGTGATGGTAAGATGTTGACCATATTTTGACAATTATTAAGTGTGGGGTGCAGTGTCCAACCTTAAAAAGATTACAGTGGTTATGGCTTTTCCTGAATAAATAGCAGCTGAAAGTTGTATGTCCAACGATTCCATGTGGCTAAGATTTATGTTGTGTTCCTAACTATAAAATGGATAATGTATGATAGAGGATGCACATATATCAGCTTTTTTATGCATGCCTCTTGATGTGTCTTAGTGTCACTTGATTACTGATGGTCATACACATGAACAAAGTTTCAGGAAGCGGCAAACAAGATGCGTTGATGTAAAATATACTGATTAAAGACTTTGCGATTATCTCCACTGAACAGATTCGTTGGGTAGGACTTCAGGTTTCGGTTTGAAAAGTCCTGGTTTAAAGCCCAGCTGGTCAGTGATTGTACCATTACGTCTATTCATGTCAAATTGTCAGTATATGAGCACTGCCATAAATTTGAAACAATTATTTCATTAATTGTAGGCAAAGGAGCTACAGAAGAATTTTGCTATATTTTAGCTACATAAATGCTTCTGAAAAAGTCGAATTGTCAATCATAGTTTTTATTGCTAATAACGATATCAGTAATAGCCAATTTTATTTTAAATTTTCATTAGAGGGTGCTTCTGTCTCAAAATGTGACAATGCAGAAAGCACTGTCAGTGAAGGATCCTTCAAGTATTTCCGTGCACAGTTTATTTCAACGACAACAAAAGTGACAATTGAGGTCGAAGACAAATCTGGTATGTGATTCTTCTTTTGTCAGTAATTTACTTTCTACACTTATTATTTGTCTTCTCATTTCTTCTTGGATATTGCATTTGCTCTTTTATACGTTATTTCCCGTCTTATTTTTCACATTTCGCTTCCTATCATGTACCTCAAGTCACAAATAATTCACCTCCTTTCATACTTTTTAGATGCATTCAACTCTCTCACAAACAATCGATTCCCCTTTTTGTTGTTAGTTATTTTTTACATCACTAAATTCCTCATCTCAGACATTTCATTTGCTATTATGCCTCTAAATTTCTTACATCTCTACCATCATCGTCATCATCATTATCGTTGGCATCATTATCACCATCAGTCGTCGTCGTCATCATCATTTTACCATCATTATCGTCGTCGTCATCATCATTTACCATCATTATCGTCGTCGTCGTCGTCATCGTCGTCATCGTCATCGTCATCATCATTCTCGTCGTCATCGTCATCGTCGTCATCGTCATCGTCATCGTCATCATCGTCATCATCATAATCGTCGTCATAATGATCATGAACATCATTGTCGTCAGCTCTTCCACTATTATCAGCAGCAGCATCGTTATCACCATTTATCACCGTCGTCATTATCATGATCATTATTTAAGTCCTCATCCTTTTTGTCATAATCATTACCATCATTTTTTATACTCCCATCTCTGCTGCTGCAAAATTCTCCCCCTCACTGGCAGTCCTATACAATTGGTCCTCGTGTTGCTAAATTATATGGTGAATTCTAACCGCTCATCGTTTAAGTCAAGCATCAACTCCTTTGGTCTAGAAATCGTCGTCACTTGACATATGTAGTCCTTTTGTCGTCCTTCTGTCACAACGAGTTCTGCTGAATATACACCCACTTGTAAAGAGTAGAATTATTCTTGATTTCACCATCAATGGAAAGGGTTCTTTAAATTTTTGTTTTTTATTTTATGTAGCCATGACCTGTTATACTTTGTAGATTACCTAAACCAAAATTGCTTTAAGGAAGAATACAGTGATTATGAGTGACAATAATACAACTTTATTGTGGGTTATTTTTAGGCAAAAGTTTCTTGTTTGCATCCACAACAAATAAAAATCCTGGTCCTCTTGATCCGTCGTCTTTGAAAGCAACGGAAGAAAAGTCACCGCGGGCGCTGACAGTCGACGTTTCTTCTGTAATGTCTAAGGTAACAAAATTCATTATCGTATCTCCTTGACAACAAAGTTTGGTACATAATCCACAAATGTACGGGGACGAGGATACCCTACCGGGCTGTCTTTTACTATCGTATATAATGTTTTATATGGAGAGATCATGTTGTTTAAAGCTATGATTATTTTCACCTAACAGATACTTGTCAGCTTTCTGTCAGCGGTATGCAGCTACGTTAGAAGCGAGATTGCTCGAGACGAGGCTTGGGATTTCCGAGATAATTTTGAAGGAGTAGAATAGTTGCCAATTTCCTTTAAATAAATGAACGAAAAGAGACAAGCCGGTACTGATTTGGAATTCCTTAACGACTGGTGAATTTTTCAAATAATATACATCGTTATTTATGCACAAAACAAATTAATGCGACAGGAAAAAATAAAGGAAGGTAGCCAGGGCAGTTACCGGGGGGCGGGACCTCGAGGGGCAAGCAAGAAATATCTCATGGAGTTAACCTTGCTTTTATGCTGGAAACCATTAGTTTACTATTTTCTGATAGACGTTTGATTGAATTAGTGAGATTTATGAAGGCCTTTCCATCTATAAGTTACGATTTCAACTGTGTATAGGGGGCGTTTCCATTCAAGGGCGTGACTCAAGGAGAAAAGAGCGTTGTGTAAAAGATTTTCTCGGACGGGCCACTTCAGAGATTAACCTCAAGGCTAAGGCCACCACGCGAAGGGCGTGCCTTTTTGACAGGAAAATGATCCGTCTCCAACTGTATGATTGTGAAGAGAGTCAGGCTGTTCAAATCAAGGACGCTGGCTATTAGACTATTCGGCGCTAATTTTACCAAATGTTACATGAGTTTATGAACTATAGACCATTTCTGTGAGCTGTTTAGATCAACAGCAAATCTGCCTGTGCTGTGATCATGGGTGTAATCATTGGTGTATGTAGGTGTGGGGCATTTGTAATCCTGATCGACGTGTAAAAAACGAATGGCCATTTGATATGTGCTCGGAGACTATAATTATATTGCCTTATCCTATGCATAATGAGTTTTGAAAAGTCTGCTTCACAAAAGTCTTGTGCCGTAGAGCTGGTATATATCTGACATAAAATATAATTTGTAACTTTCTCATAACCGTGGACCTTCTAAGGCGAATTATTTACGAAACGTAAGTGCCTCGGGGCTAATGTATGGACCCTACCTTAGAGCTTAGTTCCATCCTGTTACGTCGGAAGCATAAGTCAATAAATTGTCTCCAGCGCAGTCGATTTGCGTCGGTTCGCTGAGACCCGTGCCAGGAGCAGTTGTCGGCTTTAAAGTCATATTGGAAGGTCCGTCGCCATCAGATCATCTTTGGTCTTCTCGGTTTCCGCTTGCTTCAAGGGGGTTCACGTCATTGCCGTTTTAGATCGTAGGCGTTCTGGAAGGCGCACAATGTGACCCGCCAGGCGGAAACGGCATTTCTTGACGATCTCTTGTATTGCTCGAGACTTTGTTCTTTGCGGCATCTCTTCGTTCCGGGCTAAAATATAACCAATAGAATATGAAATTGGTAAATTTGCGGCCACTATCTGGTGCATCACCTGAATTTACCTATGAATTGATACTCCTTTGTAAGTTATTTAAACAGACTAAAAATAATTAGTGAGAAAACATGGAATATGTTAGTTGCTGCATAATGTTATTTGTCTTGTTTTTTCTTTCTGTCAGCTCGTTTTTGTCGCTGTGCAAGGCCAGCAACAAACAAACAGATTTTTGTTGAGCATATGGGATGCTCTTTTCAGCAAAGACCAATATTCTACCGAACTGTTGGAAAACAATCAGAAGGAAACGCAACTAATATCAATAACTACACAGCAAACAGGGGAGACGTAAGTTTACTTTTATCCGGTTAGTACACTCTGTGTCAGACAAGGCTTTTTGTTTACTTGACAGAGAGCGCAATAGCGCATAAAGTCAAAATCGAAGCTTAGTAGGAACCAGGCTGAGTTTCATCGGACGAACACCTGTCAGCTATCTGTCAGTGAATTGTGTTAAACATTAATGGCTGGGTGTATTTAAAACCTTCGAGGGCACTGTGGCTAGCATTAATAGATCCTGACTGTAGAAATTAAGTCCATATAGAAGTCGACAGAGTGGTCGTTTGTTAATTAAGATAAATGAAGGTACAAGGTGTCGAACACGGGTCTCACGACTACAAATCTGATGCCTTTCCTACTGAGCTAAATATCTCAATAGCAAAAGTCGAATGATTGTTAGTCATTCAACCACGATTGTCTACCCGCGTTGTTGGATGTCTGTCTATTGGGGTCTACGCTGTACAAGCGGCATGTGTTTTGTGCGTACAAGGCATCCATTTATCACCGTTTGCATTAATTCCACATAGGCGTCGACCTGGTGGTCTTGTGTTAAGAACAGAAATTAAGGTATGATTATGACCACCAAGGCGTCGAACCCGGGTCTCGCGACTGCAAATTTTGCCCCATGGCCATAATCATACCTTAAGTACTGTTCGTGACTATAGAAAAACTAGATTCCGGTACATCTGAGAGAGACATGTTAGCTATTGGGCAGCGTATTGTCGAAACGATACCAAGATTAAATTCACTTTTCTCTGACAGGAACACGTCGTGTATCTATCAGTAGATCTGAAGTAAACTCTGGGAGTGAAGTTGACTTTTTTGTTGTTCAGTCTAATCGTGAAACGAACATAGCCTGGCAAGGATAAATCCGTAGGTACTTGACCCCTAGTAGAGGCTTTAAATACTTAGTTTTTATTTAGCTTGAAATCCACTTTGGAGGAGCATTTATACTTAAACACGTTGCTTCCTTTTGTAGATACGTATACAGTATAACACATGGAAATATAGGCAGTGCATTTCAAATTGATCAAAATACTGGAGCTTTAAGTACAGCAAAGGTATTGGATCGTGAAGAGCGTCCCGTATACACACTAATTATTGTTGCTCACGATGTAAAACAGAAATGTCATAAAGGACGGACTCAGGTTACTGTGAATGTAAAAGATATTAATGATGAAAATCCTACTTTTATCAACACTGATAATGTCATTTACGTACGCGAAGATACGTTAGAGAATCAGCTCATATTTACTGCGAAAGCTACAGATAAGGACGAAGGTGTTAACGGGGAGATTGACTACAGTATGAATAAAAATGGCGACGGACAATTTTTCCGCATAGAGAGTAAGACAGGGAAAATTTTCTTAATAAAATCGCTTGATTACGAAACGTCACAAAAGTATAGTGTTATCCTGAAAGCAACTGATAGAGGTAAGCCCCCGAGATTCTCCAGTACTAGCTTAGTTATAAATGTCATAGACGTAAATGAGGCACCATACTTTACAACGGAGTGCACGAAAAAAGGAAAAAGCCCCTGCAAAGTGTCAGTGAAAGAAAACGAGTCAGGGGGACTACATGTGATCAAATTGGCTGCTTCTGATCCAGATAAGGCCCAAAAATGTGAACTTAGTTACAGTATTACATCCTCGGATCGAAGGTATTTTCAAATGAACACAAAAACGGGGCAGATTACAACGGCAGGACCGCTTGACCGTGAGTTCAAGTCGAGTTACGCTTTAAAGATTGAAGTACAAGACTGCAGTAAACCATCGTTATCTTCAATCACAACTGTTATTGTAGAGGCTATGGATCAAAACGATAATTCTCCCGTCTTCTCTGCTGCATTCTATACAGCTTCTGTGCTTGAAAACAGACAAGCAGGAACAGCAGTGATACAGCTCAAAGCATTCGATGCCGATGCTGGTGTCAATGCAGAATTGGACTATCGGATTGTAGGAGGAAATAAGACAGCCTTTGGAATCAATAAGAATGGTTGGATTTTCACAAGTGTACTCCTTGATCGGGAAGATATTGATTTGTACAATGTGACGGTAGAAGCGAGTGATAGGGGTTTACCAAAACAAACATCTACAGTCCAAGTGGTAATTAGTGTTGTGGACGGAAATGATAATGCACCTTATTATCATGGAAATTCCTCGTTATCAGTGTATGAGAATGCTATTGCGGGCACTGAAGTAAGCCGCCTGTCCTTTAGTGACGCTGATAAAGGTAAGAAACTCCACCACAGTCAACCTCGTTGTCATTACTCGTTGCCTTATATGGTAAATAATTATCAGTCGTACTATTACATTTTTCAATTAGTATCAGTAAGAGGCTGGATCTCCCTTAATCATACATTTCTGACAAGCATAAAATTTGAAACTATTTATGTTGTTACAAAGTTTGCAAAAATAAAAGTTTAAAAGATAAAACAGGTTTTAATAGATTTCGATTGCACATATAAAAAACAGGTAGTAGTTAGATAACAGTTAAATGCCTAAATTTCTGTTTGTTCATTTCTAAATGATGGCAATTTCTGTGTTTGAAATTTACTGATTGTGGATTGCCGTCGTAGATTTAAACACATTTCTCTTAGCGTTTACAACTGTCTTAAACTAATGCGAACAGCAGCACTTCTAGCACCAACAGCAAAAGTAGGAGTAGACGAAATACGTATCAGCAGCACCTGTGGTGGCAGCTATTAATGGTAGTAATAGTTTTAGTGGTGGAAGCGGTAGTAGAAGCCGTTACTGTTGTTATGATGTGGCAATCGCAGTAACCATGGTATAATCAGTGGCATCAGCGAACGCAGAGGAATGCCAGCAGTGACGTCAGCATTAGTAATAGAAGTAGTAGCAGTAGCTGCAAGAGGAGGGCGAGGAGTAGGAGTAGTTGTAGTAGTAGTAGTACTAATAGTAGTAATAGTAGTAGTAGCAGTAGTAG
>JANTCA010009691.1:0-27875 GCA_024741275.1 Chironex yamaguchii | reverse complement strand
GTAGAACCTTGGGTTAGAGCAATGAGATTGTAAAACATTCAAATAGTGAGTATATTTGCCATGCAACTTTGGTAAATTTGTTGAGCAACTGGTTTCACTTCTTTGTTGATGCTGAGTTTACTTTACCGATCTGTCGGCCTACCAATACCATGAAAAACTGTGTGGTGTTGTCGAAGAATTGCTTTGATGTGAGAATCGGGAATGTGATCCAAGTACAGCAATTGATGGGAGTGTGTTTTTGATAACCGTACTGTGTTCAAATTTAAACTCACAAGTCCCAAGTTGCTGCACTAAGCAAACAACCTCCATCATCTGCGGAGACATAGATCCTGGCTACAGCAAATTTTCACTTAGTTTCGAAAGTTGCTAAAAACTTCTTCCTCTACTGGCTTAATTCCCATTTACATGGGGTCACTGGTGAGGACTTTGATCTTACGGCCCCAGAGTACATGGTCCGCCACATCCGCCTCTTCCACTTCGACTGCCTTCCAGGTCTTCCTTGATGCAGTCTTTCCATCTCCTTTATGGTCTTCCCCTCCTCTGCTTGCCGAACTTCAGTGTTCTCACCTGCTGGCCGACATAGTCCTTGTTGCATTGGTAGACATGGCTGAACCAGCAGAGTCTTGCCTCTCGGAGTTTGGCAGCCAGCGGTTCTACACCGACTTCTTTCCAGATAACTTTATTCCGGACTTTATCTTTTCTCGTCTTTCCAAGGGAAAATCGCAGCATTTTCATTTCTGGAACTTCCATCTTCTGTTCTTGGGCCTATGTCAATGCGGTCGCACCATGGTCTTATACAGACAACCCTTCACTTTTGCTGGAACCTGGCGGTCACACATCACGCCAGTGATCTTCTTCCAAGCTCCCCAACTAGCTTGCACTCTCCTTACAACTTCTTTTTCGACACCACCATCACTCTGCAGTAGACCCTAAATACTTGACCTCCTCAACCCTTTTCACGTCCGATCCTTGCATTTTCATTTCTCCTGTAGCTACCCTCTCGCTCATGCATAAGTATTCTGTCTTCTGTCTGCTCACTTTCATTCCCTTGTCTTCAATGGCTCTTCTCCAGCTTTCTAGCCTTTGTTCCATGTTTGCACTGGTGTTACCACACATAACAATGTCATCAGCAAATAACATGTCCCATGGTGCTTCTCTCTGTATTTCCCCCGTGAAACAGTCCATGATGACGGCGAATAGAAAAGGGCTCAAGGCTGATCCATGATGTAAACCGACTTGCACAGTCAAGGCATCTGATGTGCCGGCTGCACAACGTACCCTGGTCTTGCTGTCTTTATACATGTCTTGGATCAGCCTTATATACTTCTCATCCACTGCCTTCAGTCTCAAGCAGTTCCATACTTCTGTTCGTGGGACATGGTCATACGCCTTTTCCAGGTCTACAAAGTTGCTAAAAACATTCCTTTTATTTGCATGGGAGTCTTTGAAGTAAATGGCATAGCCTTGATGTTGGTTTTGTGCAATGCAACATCTTTGAATTTCTGCTCATAGATTTGGTTACAAATCACATTGATTGAGGATCCGGTATCAATTAAGAAATTGAGGACTTGACCATTGACACAAATATCCATTTGTGGCTTAGATTGATTGCGTTTTGTCTCTATGGCATAACAATATTCGATCTCACTATCGGAATCATTACTTGCTGCAATATCCAGAGGTTGTATGGCAGTGTGCTGATTGCTTGGTCGAGAGTGCTTTTGTTTTGACCAACATTTCTGTGCAAAATGGTTGAGCTTATTGCATTTCCAGCATTTCCTACCTTTGGCAGGACATTTACCATTCTGATGAGGCCATTCTCCACTGCAGTTATGGCATGTGGTTTGAGTTTTGCTCGGTTTCTTCTGGAAATAGCTGATATCCTCAGTCCCTTTACCTTCGATAGCGGCTGCTTGAAATTTACTCATTTCTTCTTGACGACCAAGGAGCAATAAATTCTTTAATGTCATCCAGGTATCATGCAAAGCTAGTTTTCAAAGGCGACCAGACGTACCGTGAAGAACGATTTGTAGCAATATCTCAAAGCCTAGATCATGGAACTCACAAGTCTCCCCGAGACCACGTAGTTGAGTATGAAATTGATCAATGTTCTCTTGAGGGGTTTGATTGACGAAAGATATTGTACTCTTGGGCCAGCCAGAAATAGTAGCATGGCATGCTGACGTTTGGCATCAGTGATGTCATTTGCAACTAAAAACGTAGTAAATCACATACCCATAGCTTCCATTTTGGAGCAACACTCGCACCAATCTCTATATCTGGATCAAAGGGCGGCATGTGTAAATGGAAATTTTTAGCCATTGCCATCGTCGTCGCCAATGTTTTATTCTTTTTTTTCTATTGCTTGATTCAACTATCCGATCACGTCGGGTTCGTTCAGCTCACAACTAATACTCCTGGATAGAAACAGTTATTCTACAGACATGTTCGATTCTCTTTTCGAACTTGACAATCAAATAGTCCATGTCAATCTGCATCTGTCAACTAATATAACCTAATTACTGCACCTGGCGCAGCTGGAATTTTTGCATACCATTTCCTAATTTCAGCTTAGTTAGGGAGTGCTACATTTAATTTCTGTCGCACAATTTGTCTTTGAAATGTAGAACTGTAAGTCAATGCAAATGCCTTGAGTTCGGGAGGATATTTGTTACATTGCCCATTTGTATTGGCATTTCTAGTTTGGGCGTGGTTTAGAATCGTTAGTTGGGCTACAGCTTATGTTGTTCTCTGTTACCATCCTATTTCTTGTACATGGTTGCCTTTGTTTTTTGTGAGAAGCCTAAAAGAGATACACTGTTTAAATACCTTGAGCAATTGTTAAACAATTTTCTTAGCAAAGTAAAACACATAGTTATCATTGCAACAATGGATTTCAGGCTTCAACTGGACCCTCCTAGGCCCTGTTTACATTGGGACTATGGAACTATACAAGTTAATGTCAACCCTAGATGGAACACTTGCTGCCCCTACTCCCCGTAATAAATAGTCCAATGGAACAATAGGTTTACACCTTACATTGACTGCCGTTCTCTCTGTGTACATATGTTTTACTGATATCTAAAAAATAAACTGCATTGGTCATAGATAAGAAAGTTCGATTTTCTATTTCAACATGTTCATCTACAATCTAGTTCCCAATTGACTTGAAACTTTACCAGCTTTAAATGTCTTGCAAACGTTTTGAATCTAGTAGGCACTGCATTTTTTTTCAGTTTCACATTATTTGCAGATCGATCAATCATTTCCTCTTTAAAATGGTCGGAACAAATTCTTGAATGCTTGGAGTCCAGTTCCCACGTCTTATGCTTTGCACCCATGTCTTTACTTTCTCAGAGTCACTTGGAAACCTATCGAAAAATGAAAATCCATTAAGAATGGGGTCATTTAACATATGCTCAAAATGCAATTTTTTAAATCACCCTGTCTTCCCATGTTCCTTTTATATGTGTATTTTTAAAATATATTTAGATACGAACAAGGAACACTTGAAGATTAATATAATTTTGGGGACCGCTTACTTTTGCTTTGCTATGTATACCTCCTCTCTTTTTAAGTGTATGTGAGTGTCGTCAATTCAAGAAAAGTATCAACGTGGCAAAACTTGTTAACAATTGGAAAATGACGTGGTTACCCATGTTTGTAGTGGTAACCATGTAGTAATTATAACTGAGTAAAAACTTCGATATTGATACAGTGCAAAAAAGTATCATTAATTTTGTGTATAAAAATAGGTGACAAATATTGTTCAGATACTGACGATATCATCATTGGTATGCTAGGTCGGAAATATTCATTTCAAAATCTTTGACTTACGAGTGAAAAGTTTGCGGAAATTTCCGTTTTCTCTCCAATTCTTCATCTGAAATTGTGTCATTGTCACTTCTTAGTGTTTCAGTGTCTGATTTGCTATTTTTACTACAACCAAAAGCATAACACTGTGTTCCACAATTTGCCATTACTCCATTCATCGTTTGGTTTTTCCGCCGAAATTGAGTCACAATCAGGGTGATCTACATCACTAGATTTATTAATCGCCCTGGTCGCAGCTGTAATGGCGTCGTTGTTGCTCAATCCAGTCCTTTTTTTGAGATCAGTGTTTGAGTAACTATGTGCAAACATAATACGCATGTACTTCTTACTTCGACATAAGCAAATTAGAGACCTAGTCCTAAATCAGGGGAATTTAGCTCGACATAAATCCATCACCTAAAACCAAGCTGCTCTTGTGATAATTTTACAGTACGTGAAATTGAGTCACGTTAGACGATGAATTTATCATGAATTTATTTATAGCGTTGAATTTGACACAAGAGCGACGTCTAAACCAGGTGCAAGTCATACAAATATATGTACCAATACATGCCGACGAGAGGGCAGTATGCCTGTATAAATGGAGAAGAGAAAGAATGGTACAACTGCTACTATAATAGTGATGAGAGACATTACGGAGCAGCAGACAACAGCATGAACTTGAAAAGTTGCTACGGCATGTTTGGTTATGACACAAGAAACGAGCAAGATAACAGGCTCTTAGACCTTTTGTGAGCAAAGAAGGATGTATATGATGAATAATTTTTGTATAAATGTCAATTGCGAAAGTAGACCTGGAGAAACCCAGATGGATTGCGGCCTGATTAATTTTGGCATTACAAACAAATACCGTATTTCCTGTCAAACACCGTGGTGTTCATTGAAAAACTGGAGTTTTGATGCAGGTTTCCATAGAGGGCAGTGTTTATCAGAGGGCGGGGTTCATTGCAAAATGAGATAAAAATAGACATTACACATTGTTTTCTTTTCCTGAAAGAACGTAACAAAAGATTTTGTGAGAAATGTTTTAAAGTTCACAGATGTCTTCGGGCTATTAACAATTTCAAACAATTTCAATGTCGCTGTCTTCCTCACAATGCTAGTTGATGACACGAATGCTTCCTTAGTCTTCGCAGGCTCAAAACTTTTAAAAGGCATATAAGAAGCTTGATCTTCATCCATCCTCTTCATCCAGTTGTTTCTGTTGCCTGTTTCAACAAAGCAGCACCACTCGAACAACGCAGTTCCTCTTTAAAACAATGGATTTGCTCATCCTCTGATCCATCCGTAGTTAAGTTTAAGCCACATACCTTGAAAGATTTGATGATCATGTCACTGGTCAATCCATTTCATGTTTCTAAGCCCTACTGTATAAGCTTTCGTCGAGGTGGAGGTTCTGTCATATATGCTTTTACAAGCGCGGCATTCAACAGAGGAGGGCGTTTTCCAAGTGTTCTACTAGAAGTGGCGCGTTCATTAGAGGAAATACAGTACCTCTTAAGTCCTTTGTAATCCTGACAGCTCAAAGTCAGACCTCTTCAAACGTAATATCAATAGTAGGAATGATGCAATCTTACTTAAAACTAATAAAATTGACAAACATTGATAAATCAAGTGCTATTACAAGCTGGTAAATCTTAGAGAACCCTAAGTAGGGTAAATGATTTTCAGAATTATGTTTCGAAAGACTGATAATAGCCCAAATGCTTGATAACAGAAAGCATCATGCGAAATATTTGGAGAAAATATATGAAAGTTTATTGAGTTTGCGATTTGATTATTTAAACTTAAATCTAAATTTAGGACCTAACATAGAGACTGCGGTGTTTACTACTGTCGTTTTTTTCGGCATTACTCTAAAATTCATTTACAGTTTACAGGCACTATGTCCATAGCACCTTGGACTACCTGTTGCCTTTTTGGCAAGGGGATGAATCCTTGAATTGTCTTGATACTCTCTCACATTGCTATTCACTCATATTGCTATATCTGTTCACTGACAAATACAAAATTTCAAATTTGCATTTTTGCCACCCTTTCCAGGAGGAAAACGGTTCATTAGCATGAAGATAAAAATTTTATATTTGATGAACTGTTTACTATCCCTTTGGCACTAGACTACTCATCACTGAAATACAGGTCGAATTTTTTAATTAACTCTCTCAAATTCCCTTCGCCATCCAGTCACTAATTATGTATCATTTCCGGCCACATTTGATGAATACACGCGCCAAAAGAATGGACAGTTGATTGCCTATATAATAATGACATTCATGCTTGTGTATTATAAACTAGATCCTAAACAACCAAAGTATGATGTATTGAGATATGGACTGTCATCAAAGAAAACTCGAGTAATGGGATTCCTCTGAACTCCATGACTCCACTAGACCATTCCCAGAGACCATTGCAAGTAGACCACTCCACTGACTCCATACCTTCAACACTTGACGTATCAAAGTGTGACTAAAGAACCACATGGGCTATCCATAAGGCACTGACAATGACAACCTAGCGTTAACGCGGGATAATGAAGAAGGAGAGCAGATGGGCACGTGCTCCTCACTTTTTATTGACAAAATTATTAATAATAAAATATATTCTAAAATATAGTTTTTCCAGCTTTAAAGACTTTCAGTTGTTGAGCTCCTATCGACATTTTATTAGTTGTTCCCGTAAGCGTAACTGTGCAAGGCATTCTTATGCACGTTTTCTGTATTTTTAGCGCGACTTTAATGAAGGACGTACTTGTTCGATGGATTTTCTTAATGCCAGCCAGTCCGGAACCCTTCATATGCTACATTTGCTCTTCAGTCTCTGTTAATTGCAGTTTTTCTGTGTTATGTAACCGACTTCCTAGTTCATCTTCAGTTTTAGCAAACTCTCTTCAAATCTCTGTAAAATGGAAGCATTTCGAGTGACTTTTGTCGCAAAACGACTGGAAATAGAGAGGTCAATTCACCCTCTCTGTAGCAGTTGAGGCAGTGCAGCAAGATGTCACGAGGGAGCAACACTTCCTCTCCTCGTTTATGCTAGCTCAGAATCAAGAGATCTGCAAGTTTGTAAAACTTTTCCCTTTCCTCCCATATACATTGTCTTTTATTTCTTTACTATAAGTAATATAGGGTAAGTAAAATACGGGCACGACCGAGGCTGGGTACGAGGTTAGGGTACGACTTGGTTGGGCTCGAGCGTTGTGAGCACGACCTGGCTAGGTTCGAATAAAGTGCGCATGACTTGGCTAAGTTCAAACGAAGTGAGTTTGTCCAAGCGACCCAAGTGAATAGAAATAGATAATAGAAAAGAGAAAAAAAATGTACATTTTTGTCTGGTATGTGATGTGAACCCTCGGCGCATTTGCATAGGCGTGTGTTAGGGAAGAATAAACATAGTGCTAGTATGACAATGTTTTTGTCGATGTAGCTTCTTAAGCTCCACCAGTCATAGAGTTGTCCATTTATTCAACTGGCAAACATGGCTACCTCTTTGTCGTGGACAACGGTATATGCTGCCAAGCTCCTTCTTACTATAGACACAATATCAAAGGAAATTCAAATGAAAGATCGATTGTAAACAGATGTCATAATTTTGCATAATTTTTTCCACTTTCAGATAGCCCAAATCCTCCAATCGACTGACTCTATGCCAGTTTTATGGAGGATTGTTTTCTCTATGCCTACCAGTCCTCTTTATGTATATCCTTTCCTCCACGGAAGTAGTTGTTGTCATAGTTGAATTCTACCTTCTTCCTGACGAGTTAGGTAGGACATGCCTTGTAAGTTAGAGAACACGAACGAACAAATGTATCATCTTTTCCCGACCACTTGTTTGTTGGAATGTATGATTCAAAATAGATAGATGCCAATTTTCCTGTCTGTCTATCACACATTCCCATCTCACGGCTACACATGTGCTTTTGTGAGGGGATTTGAAATCCGTCTATATCTATAATGAACCGAATGCTATTCATTATTGAATGAAAATGAAAGAAATAGAAAAATCAAGGTCATGCATGGAAACCTGGTATAACGTAAGGTTGGAAATCCTATAGAATTAATTCAGGAGTGCGACAGTCATTCATGAACCTGTCAAATCTGATGAAACCATGATAAACTTAATAAAAGAATTATAGGCTGAAATTTGGTCAGGCCTTGTTTTATCAACCTATGTTTCGAATATTTCTCATTTCAATGTCTTCTTCAGTGTCAAGTATCGAGTCGTCACTTGCTCTCTACTCATGCGAAAAACTTGTGCCTTGGTTGTGTTCACTATCGGATCTTTATCTCATTTACAATAATACGTTCTACTTGTTTAATTTTTGAGTGACATGATTTGATGAAAGCGTATTTGGGGTCTACTTCAACTTTGTTGTTATCTTTGTAATGAATCAAATCCAGTGCGTATCATTGAGGCTTATGGAAGACAACCTTTTCAATCTGTTTTGTTTAATGTTTGGCCCTAATTGATAATACCAGCCCATAGAAACTATAAGCCTCGTATTTCTCTGTGCCAGCCTTAAAAAGGCCGTCTGATATCGAGTCCTTTACTTAATATGAGAACGAGGCCACAAGTTTTTAAGCGAGTTAGCTTTGGTCAAGTTGCAGTTGTGAGTGTAAATTTTGCACGGATTTGGGAAGAGGAAATGGTTATTTGATATAACCCTCTGGTTTAATACAAAGTATTCATCATCATGGTTTCCAACTCAGTATATAAACTACTTCGACTGTAAGTATACGATTTTATTTGGAATTCTCAATGGTATTTTGTACTTTGCTCCCTCGATCAGGCCATTTATGTCCTCATCTCACGACATCGTCTTTGACTTTCAATGTGTGGTCGAGGTGCTTTTTACGTTTATTACTTTACGGATACCGGCTTTAATAAAACCACTGTGACAGTTCCTACAGACCCAGTCGTGACATCGTCATCAACTGATACCAAAGACTACGGAAGAGTCGGGAGTCGGTCAGTAGTTATGCTTCTGTGACAGCCTACGTTCGTAGCAACAGTTTCAGTGAGGGAGAGAGCGTCAATTGTAATTCATGTCTGTACTGGATAGAATAGTGTAGTTTAATATTAGATAGCTTATCTTGAAAGTCGTGGAGCTTACAGGTCATTGAACAACACATGCCTAGGGAAAGGTCAAGTATTATGTCTTTTGTCTATGAAGTATGATGGGCCTGGTCGTCTTGCCTATTCTGCTGAAACTTGATTTAATTGGACGAATGTTCAAAAACTCGTACAGACTTTTAACGAAGTTTTATAGTTTTGATTAAATACAGTTGTGGTTGTAATTCTGGTCACAATTAATTATGTATGAACAACTTATCGTAATCCGGTAGAGTCTTGACCGGTGAAGTTTATGAAATAATGTCATCCTTCCCCAATCGCCTGCAAAACTACTAAGATGCACATAAAAAGTAAACATTCTGTGATTTTTAAATGGTTATGTCATATAACTTCAATTGATGGTTGGCCCCAAAACTGCCCATTTTAACTGCTTTGACACTCATTAGTTTATTTCAGTTATGGTACTGACATTAATTTCACATGAGCCATGTTGATGAGGTGACAGTGTCTTCAAATTAAACCATTAATTTAGTGAATGAAGAGTTGGTTATAGAATTCTTGGATACACGAACAGAACAATTTTCCCAAGCAATCATAAGCAAAAGAAGAAGCCATGAAGACATGAACTTGTAATTTGCCAAAGACAAAATTTATAAGTTTGTTAGAAATGTAAGGCAGATAATATTAACTGAGGGTGGTTTTCTCTTACTTTTCTTAACATTACCTCTCCATTTTATGCATTTACCACTCGGCAAGTGGAAACCTCAAGGGACCGCAGAAAACAGTTCAACTTTTAACCTTACATGTATTGAAAGATGTAATAGATCAGTCAGTTGGTCAGTTATATCTTGTTGTTATTGCAAAGCATCTTCCAGACCCCAATCTATTGTCACTGATGGGGGAGCCTAGCTTCAGATAGTTTGAAGACCATTTGCATCACATGCCCACGACTGCTGTTTATAGTGACATCATTCAGGGAATGCTCGCAGAGCTGTTACGAGAATGAGACCACCATTCTTCTTCTTGGTGTATCATTTTACAGGCTTCTAGCCAGACAGAGCCACTGCCTGGGGGTTGGCACTAGGAGCTAGCATTGAAAGAACAATCAACCCCTAGCCCTGTCAGTCAATCGACCCAGAGCACTGTGAGCCTTGTTTGGGTTTGGCAATACAGGAGTTGATTAGGAGATAAAGCACATGTTAGCACAAGTCCTTTACTTGCTATCACACTACATAGCTGATATTCTATCAACTGACACAAAAACTAAAAACACCATTGTAACAACTCATCGGACTTATCAAGATATATCAAGATACAACACATCTCTTTAAGATGCAGTGTACCAGTGTTCGAATTGATGACAGTGTTCCTTTGTATCCCTCAAGAATTGCTTGTCAATGACACATCACGCAGCACCTGCTTCTTGTTCAACAATGTGATCTGCTGTCAAAGAATGGAGCCCCTTCCTCCTCTGTTTCTTTCTGAAATATTCATGTGGACTTTCAACATCACTAACAATGGCAGATAAATCACCATCCATCTGGGAAAGATATATTGATGATGTTTTTGTTATAATCAAAGAGGGGGACACAGTTTATCTGCACAATCATTTTGCATCCCAACATTAACTTCACAATGGGAAAAGAGGTAGAAGGACAATTATCCTTTCTTGATGTGTTAGGAGAATTTTGTGCAAAAAATGTGATTGGAGAAGAATCTCTTGAAATTTAGTTCAGTAAAATATTTTGAATCATGACATGATAAACTCAGTGCCATAGCAACCAGGAGCAGAAAGCTGAAGTCCCTCCAATAATTTTCAATGTAAACAAAATTAATGTCATAAATGTGAAAAGCATTCTCATTGTCAAAGTTAAAGACGTAGCAGAACACTTACACATCACCAAAACTGTTTTCATGACAACACACATAATGAGATATATCAAGTGAATATACTTTGAACCTTATGACTGTCATCAGTGCTATTTGAAGTTTGATCAACGTGATTTGAAATTCTATGTTGCTATGCTAGAACATATGCTGAAAGCTATTTGTAGATGAGACCTACCAAGAGGACCTAATTGTTGTGGTGGATATGTCTGGTGAAGATTTGGGTATAGCATCAAGACTCAATGATGTATCCTACCTTCAATAGCAGCTAAGACCTCAGGCATTGATGTTAGTCTTCTTCAGCTCAAAAGTTTTTAATCGAAACAGTTGTGAAATTTAAACTGCTCATCATCATCCCTGCAACAAACGCTATAGGTGAAAGATATTTTTCTGGTCACAATAGACCCAAGACATATTTGCACATGAATAGTGAAACAGATCATTTTTTTGAGAGAATGATGCTTGAAAAGGACTTTTCAGAAAGTTCACCCAGGATGTTTAGTGTTACCACTAATTTATTTATACACAACATGGCCCGCTAATAAAATAGTGTATATTAGTAGCCCATGTGCACAATTAAATAACACTCATGAGCCCATTTCTGTCACCACAGCAACACATATTTTGTTAATGTGCAAATCAAATCTCATTTTTTGCTCTGTTATTATCAATAGTCAGTAGACTGTTATCTCGTTTGTAAGTAGAGGTGGGGTTTTCCACTCTTTAATTGGTTGAATTTTAAAAATCCCCCCTGTGGTACTTATGCTGGACCGCCAATATAGTTGCAAAATATCCAAGTTTTGAAAATGAGCATATTATGGCTCCTTAGTGGTTTCAAAAACTCATTGTAATGCTTGGTTGCATTGTTTGGTTGGGTGGGGAAAAGACAGGTGGGGAAAGATTTGAATGTCCACACATAGATAGATAGTGTTCACTGATATTTTTTGGTAAAGTTTAATTAAAGTAGACCTACACCTTTTCCAGTTTTGACAAGTATTTTTTTAATGAATTGGAAATGACTAAAATCTGAAAACAACATTGAAATTGGTCAAACCGTTTTCTTTTTATAAGCATTTAAAGTTCATAAAATCTATTATTCTTATCAAACAATAGTTTTCACGACCGCATCTTTTAGATAGGCTGGGCTCCAGTTTGTGTGACGTCTAAGCAGGAACAGGCAAAATTTTTTATAACAAAATCTCATAGAAAAACGCATAAACAACCGGAATTCTTTATTACTTTTTTGCCGACAAAAGAAGATGCCAAACAGTTGCATAATGCCTGGTTGCAGCCGTACTACTAATGTTGAAAAAGGAATTATTTTACACAGGTTTCCATTTTATGGAGACAATTGACCTGAGGCCATAGAAAGGAGAAGAATATGGGTCAATTTTGTGAAATTGAAAAGGGTATGGACAGACACCAAAGGGGCTATGATTTGCTCCAGCCATTTCACTCCAGACAGCTTCGAACGTAAGTTTCACAACCTACCAGGACAAGAAAAGCCCTGTATGCCTAGGCTTATTAACTCACGGTTAATTCCTTTGTAAAAGGAATAAACAGAGTTATCCAAATCGGTTGAGTGTGAACTTGTTAGTGATGCTACACTTTTACCACAATGCTTTTGGTTGAGTGGAGATTGTGATGACCATCATGAGATGAACCAATTGACATTAATAGAGTGGAGTATGTCATGTCATCATTGGAAGAACCCATCAGGATCAATGGCAGTGGCAGCTGGTTGGGTTTTTCGTTGGGATGGGTGTGTGTGGCTAATTTCAGATTTGGGTGTGACCCAATATAGTTACAGGAGCCACGCACCTATTTCGTATTAGAGATGTTACATGAGAACAAAAATGTAACTTTTAGGTCTTTGTTGCTCAGAAACCTGATTATTTAGTAAATCCTCGAAAAAAATGTTTACTTTATTAAAACAGAAGTCACGAAAGCAAGACTACAGCAAATATCGTATCATAAGAGCAATACTTGACCGTGAGTTCGCCATTGGTGCAGTTTGATTGAAGATGATTTTGGATGTGCGGCTTTTCCAACCGATTGCACAATGGTCTTATTACTGCTGAGGTCCCATAGTTGAAATTCAGTCTGCTCAGCAGACCTGGCATGTTGCAAGAATACTTGTTGGGTGCGTCCATCCCTCATTGCCTTTTTCTTTTAGGATTGAATCCTTACAATGATTTACTAATTGTGATAGTTGCACTAGATCTATTACCTGCTCCTTAGAAAGTTCACTTAAATTAAGGTCAGAAATACATGCTTTTACTCTAAGATTAAAGCTATCTACTGAATCACTTGAACATTACATAACTTGGTGTAGCATGTTCATGAGATATACATGATTAATCTTTGTAAAAGTAAGTACGTAAGTGCAAACAATAGCAATTTGAATCAATAGCAGTACCAGTTGTGTCCAAAAGTTTAATAAGTTTCCGACCATATTGGCCTTAACAAACTGTATTTCTTGGCCTCAGTGGTTACTTTCTTGGCTAATACCATGGCCTAGAACCCTTCGAGCCAATCTTCCCATTTTGTGGCAACAATAGGGTCATCAACAATCGTAAATGGCACAAAGACTGATAACTGCATAGCCATTTTCTCCAAATTGTTTTAAGCGGACGTACTTGCAAGCAGGAAACAAAACTTATTCAAACTCGCCCAGAACACGTTTGTATTGAAATCGGTGTCCGAAGTTGAAGTTATCGATAAACTGGAGTGGCAATGCAGTGCAAATGTTTAAGGAACAGACAAACGACAGAAAGACTTTTGCAGAATAAGGTGGAAATAACTCACCATATCCAAAACGTTTCAGGAATCAGCAAGTCTGGCGTGAAAGACGTACATACCGCCTCCGTTTTCACTTTTCTCTTTACTAGTTGTCCTCGTCGCCAGTGTTATGTTCTGTCTTTATATTTCAGAATGTGTAATCCTTAGATGACTATATTTGTAATTTTATACTTTACTTAACTACTGGTATGATCATAACAGGCTTATGGTACACACTGAATAGCATACTAATTACATGGGATTTTGGGGAAACTAAATCTTATGACTAACAACTACCTTGTGCTATACTAGTTGTGCCTAATCAAAGTAGTCTCTTATTCAGATTGATACTTACTACATTACAACATTGTAAAGTTTGGGGTAGAGCTATGAAGGGTCATAAACACCATAAAGAATGTTCAATCAATATTTGTTTACAAATTTACCGGTTCCTGCTAAGACGTCATATTCTCACTCCAACCCAGCCCCCTTTGTGTGTGCTCCTGCTTAAAAAACTAGATTTTTTGGGACATTTTACGCGCTTTTGGTCACAGTAAAATAATATTGAGAATTGATTTCTACGACACCAATTTACCCAAACAAGTTAAAAGCAAAAAAGGTTTAGGTCCACTTTAGTGTGAATGGTAAATGCAACTTATTAGAATTTTGCTGTTTGATTTTTGACAAACATTATTAGATTTTAATTGATAGCACACTTTGGCTCATCTCTTCGTTCGTGTTTCAATGTTATATTGTTGACAGCAACATTATTAACTTTATGGAATTAATAGCACAACATTAAGGCTGTTGGAGACTTTACTATACAGAAACTACGACACAAAAAGTCCCAAATCAATAAAAGTTTTGGAACAGTTCCACTTAATGCACTTACTTATCGCCATCAACTGAGAGAGTTGAGGCTGGCACATGACATGTGCCTCACAAATCCTCGCCAATGAGCCCAGTTTGCAGCCATCTGTCATGCCATTCCATGAGATCTTGCTGGTTGGTCATTTGAGATCTGCCATTCCATGTTGCAACCATGACAGCTTGGGAGACTTATGTGGCATTTGCCAGTGGCCTCGCCATTTGCTAAAACAGATTGCCTTCTGTAGCCACTCTTGGTCCATTCTAGAGATATGTATGAATGAGTGCATTGATTCCTAATGATTATGGCAATGGTCGGCTGTCTGCAGCACTGTGATCAAATGGAAATGTTAATCATCTGGTCACGTAGGCTGACAGCAAGGATGTCCCTCAGGCACTTCATTTGTCATGTCTCCTTGTGATGCATGTCATTTGCAATATACATCCATGTTTCCACACAGCACAATAACATGGGGACAATTGCAATGTTGTAAATACTCATTTTAGTGCAGACCGAGATGTCAGACCTGGCAAAGAGATGTTTACGAAGATGGCTAAAGTTGGCAATGGCTTTTCCAATCTGGGGTGGTGAACATGGGTCTGAAGTAGACTAACTTGTCCACTTGTTGAAGGGCTTCTCCTTTAGGACGATGCAACATTAGGTGACTGGTGGGGAATTTAGTCTTTTTTCCAATTGTCTTGCATTGAAGCCTGGTGCTCCAGATTACTGATGAAGGTCTGGGTATCATTTTCTGTTTCACCCAGATAGGCCAAGTTGTCAGAATAACCTAGGTCCATCAGATTAATGTCATCACCAATCACAATGCCATTGTACCTATCACAGCTTTCACAAGAACCCAGTCCAGGGCGACATTAAAGAGAGATGGAAAGATTACATAACCCTGCTTGCCACTGGTTGTGACATGGAACTGCCGACTGAAGTCGCCATAGACTCTCACCGTGGTCTTGCTGTCATCATACATGGATTTATCACAGTGACCAGCTTCCGTGGTAAGCCAAGATTCAGGAGCACCACCCAAAAGGAGGGACAGTATAAAGAATTGAAAGCTACTGCAAAAAGAGTGCAGAAAGGTTGGGCATTTCGAACACATCGCTCAAAGAATTGGGGGAGGCAGAAAATTCGATGTACACATCTGCTTCTCAAACCGGCTTGAGCTTCTCTGAGATTGGCTTTGTAGATAAGGCTGATCCTGGATTGTAAGATGGAGGTGAAAACTTTGCCCATTATAGACAACAGGCTGATGCAATGATAATGTTCCCACTCATCTTTTGCACACTTTTTGAACACAGGCACAATAGCAGCATCTTTCCAGTCCTTGGAAGTACAGCTAGTTTCCCAGATATCGCAGAAAAGTGAGCATGTTTGCTGCACCAGTACTTCTTTCCTGGCTTTCAGGGCTTTGGTGTGAATACTGTCAATGCCTGTTGCCTTATTTGGCTTAAAGTTGGCAATGGCATGCTTTATCTCAGTAGGAGATAGTGCTGCTAGTCAGTCAAGCTACGAAGTGTGCTGTATAGAGTTTTTGAGTCACCCCTTGCAGCTGCCCTTTCCATGACCTGGGTGTTTGTACCAGCTATCCTCATCTGAGGTTGTGGACAATGGCATGGTTAAGCGCATTTCTGTTCTTATTGTCTCCCTTGTGCATAGCTGTTGTTTGCTCATACATGAGGCCCAAGGTGTTATCACTGATCCACAGCTTCCTAGGCATATGTAAATGACTACAACATCCGCACCGGGTATTTTGGCCTCACTAATCACAGCCAAGTCAATGTTACTTGATTTAGATTCTCGTCCGCTAGGATACTGATGCGGCCAGACATTGTTCTGACATTCCAGGTGGCCAGTCTGAGAGAATTTTGTGGTTTTAACAGCGACAGTCGTCCACTTCTCACCCGCAACTTGCCATAACCATCAACTTGTGCATCGGTTGCACCATATGCAGTAATGTTGGTTGGAGAATTGAAAGAAGTCATGTCATAATGTTTCAATGGTTAGCTTTTGGAATTCTGCTGTCAACACTGGCTGTTCCCCAGTCCTTACCATGTGGAGGTTCAACCAATTTATCAAATGGGCAGTTTTTTACCTGGGGGGCCAAGAAAGACTTCCACTTATGTATGTTCTATTATCATCGGTTCCACTCATTGAATGAACCATCATCATCATCATCATCATCATCATTATCATCATTATCATCATCGTCATCATCACCATCATTGTCATAATCATCATCATCTTCATCATGGTCGTCACCGTTGTCGCCTTCAAAAGTTGTCATTGCTTTACCTCTATAGTATTTACAATCGGTGCTTCTCTCTCCTGATTAGCAAACTCCATCTTCTCTCTTTTTAGCTGCTCTGTCTTTGGCTCTTCATTAATATAGATCCCAGCTTATTTTGGGGGCCTGATTCATGAGGGGCATAGGTATATATAATAAGTTTATAACTGACCTCAGCCATTGAAAACATGTACTAAACTTGAAATTGGATCTTAAAATGCTCTTTAATGATATGTATATAACGTGTACATGTTCCTTAAACTTTCCTTACATATGGAAGATTGTGGGCTCAAAATGTCAATGAACAAACTGTATCATTGGGAGCAGGCTTGGCTGGGGCCAAGTTTAAATAGGTATTGAAATATTAGGAAAAGAATTACTCTCTCAAGGGGAGTGCAAGGAATGCCCTGCCTATAAATTTTGGGTTATGGATCACTGTAAAACATCACAAAGAACTCTTTTAAACTGATCACAAAGAAGATATTCTATTCTGCAGTTATTACATTATCATCGAAAAATCGGAATCTTGGATGCAAGAAGTGAAAAATTTCCTTGTCTTTCCAAGGCTTGTAACTTTATTTATTTTTATGCCGTTCAGCAGGCTTCAATTTAGACATTTTTACCTACTTGATTTGAAAGAACGATTCATTTTACACTAACAGGAGATGTTTTAATTGCCTTACACATGCTAGAATGTTACTCTCAGTGGCAAACACATGCGTAAAAAGTATGTTTCAATGCGTAAAAGTTACAGACAATTGATCTTTAATTTTTACGCATTTATTAATCTGTATTATTAATTTTTTAATGCACTTATAAAATTTTAAATAATGTAATTGCGTTAATTGTAAAATAGACAATAATTAATCACAACATTGCAATAATGCATGCATTTAGGATATGGATTAAAATTAAACACTAGGAAAAACAGGGTTTAGGAAATCAAAAGTTTTCAAGAAATGCATAAAAAGTACCCAATGTGAGTATAATTGAAATTCCATGCTGATCTTAAAGTGTGGAAAGATCTGCAACATCCTTGTCCTTGAAAAATGAGGCACACGAGGGCTGGGAAAATGCCTCAAGTGAAAAGGAAAAGGGCCTTGGGTTAAAAACCCCCAGGGCTGCTGTTGTTATCAAAGATTACTTTGCAATTAAACTCACAGAGACTTACCGCCTCCTGAAAGCCACTTAAACGGCAAGGTGTTGAGGATTCTGATTGATTATGTCGGCTTCTAAGAAGGATCTCATTGCCTCAAAAAAAGTTCCTATCTGCATTTTGAAGCTCACCACCACATTTTTGGCTTATTTTCAAAGTTTTACAACGTGAATCAATTAGAGTTTTAACTATTCTTTATTCTTAATGTTACAGAGTTGGATAATCATGGACCCCTTCCTAGCCAACAAGTAGTAGACACTAATGACTATCTCAACTTCTGAGAAATTTGGGTTTAAGATATTAAACTGTTGGTGATTGAGTTGATTTCTTTGTTGGGATCGAAAAAAAAAAATGAAACATGCCAACGACGCTCGTTTCCTAAAACCCGATCCATCAAACTAAACTTTAGTCCAAAGCAAAAACATGGAGAGCCTCGCCGCAGTATTCAAAATGATAACTGAATATGTTATGTTCAGACACTTATTGTCACGAGGCTAAATGGTCAGTTGTATCGGATGTCACAAAGGGCTCCAGAAACAAAGAGAGAGTATTGAGCACAGACTCTCAATACCTCACGTGCTACATCCCAGTCATAAGTTTCAACAGCTATTCAGTTCAGTGAATAAATATTCCTGTACGGATTATCATCCTCAAGAAATGAAGTACCCTAGGCATGTCATTTCTGACATCGTGAAAAGGTTCTTTAATGACGATCCATGTATATTGTGCAAGAGTTCCTTACAGCAAAGAAATTTTGGATCTAAAAAAAATATAAGAACATCTTTGAAAAAAATAGGTATTCAGTGAATACCTTGAATACCCCTCAGTGCTGCCCCTGATTGGGAGGTTTACCCATGTTAACAGATTAGCAAAATGGACTTTGAGAAATTGTTGTTTCTTCTATTGTTATGAATTGCTAATAAACTTTTAATAAAGCTAGCATGTGTTGTGAGGTAGGTAACAGAAAACTAACCTAGCGACAACAGTTAAAGTACTTCAATGTGTTGCTTATGAACTGACCTGTACTTTGGAGCAGGATAATTTTAGCACCAAATGTATCTGAGCTGTTCTTTAAACAAAGAAATCCAGCCAATACTTCACAAAATGCTTTTGTTATCTCCATTTGATTGGATTATTTCACTAACAGTATTAGCATATATATGCATATATATAGTATTTGTAACTATAGTCCTTTTTCCTATAGGCACACTTCCAACGATAAATTTTTTATTGAGCCATTGGATCCTGATTCTGGAAATACAATTTTGGAAATAGACAGAGTGACCCAAGAAATTACATTAGCAGGTAACTGGTGGCATTTTTGCACTGTTGTTGTCTTTATAATGAGCCCTGTTGTCTTACTACCTAGCATAGGTTAGGTAGTAGTGTGTCAAAGTCAGTGAAAGTAAAAGATACTTTTAATACTTGGTATACTCTGTCTTCAACAACAACCTGGTTTTCAAAGTAATTGCTATCTACCAACCACCCAGAGGTACACATTGTATGAAGATTAACTTAGTGAAGTTGTGCTGGCTGAAGAACCAGTGCTTATTTTATTAGACTTTTAGCATTCACATAGATGATAATATGAGCAATGATTCTAAGACCATTCATGACTGTCTCATAGTGTTTTGGATTAGTCCAACTTGTATCCTTGGAGACTCACTATCAGGGCCATATTATAGATCTAATTGTAACTCAGATGTTTCAAAAAAGATCTTCCTGTCGGATCATCATCAATCTTACTGTTAATTTGGAGGATCAAAAATATACAAGGAAGTGTTTCTGTCTGTCCTGCAAATTGAAAATACTTTACGAAGATAGCGATAGGTCGGGCTCCTGATCCCAATCCTGTCGGGATTTGCCATATCCGGATCCCGATACAGACATGTAGGGACTGGGATTGTAAAAATGAAAAACATACATATTTTGCATTTTGACTAGGCAAGCAATATGTACAAATACCACAGACAGACAGAGGCATAAACTGTGGAGATATGCTTCAGGGATGGACTAATCGCTCATAACTTGGCTGCTCCGCTGGTTACTCCCCTCAGCAATACATGACCGAGAAAGTTTCTATCAGCCCCTATGGGTTCTTTCACGATCGAGCGCGAATTCAAGGTGGCATCAGATATAACTGGGCGTGACAGAATCAAATTGTTACCCCAAAATGCTGAGAAGCTACTTTTCTTGAAATACAATATGAAGGAAATTGAATATAAAGGCTAGTTTACACGGTGCGATTGACGCATGAGTTTTGACTCATGAGTTAGACTCATGCGATTTTCGAACCATCGAAACTGGTTACCTGAGACATTTTAATTGCTCTTGCGATAACTCACAAAAATAGAATGTGCTCTATTTTCATGCGACGTGCGGGATCAAGTCACATGATCCTCTATCTTTTACATCACGAGCAGCAAATCTCTGAAAGTGCTTCTTCATTTTACTTTCTCGTTCAAAATGCATTTGCAAAGCAAGGAAAAATCTTTCAAGCTAATTGAACTTGTGAGATAAGAGCCAGTTTTGTGGGATGTCCACTCAGAAGATTACCACAAGAGGGATAAAAGACAAATAGCGGAGAAATGAGTGGCAGAAGAACTGGGAGTAGAAGCCAAAAGACTTAGTGTCAATGATAAGCGCTCTTTGGGGGATATGGGCTCTCTCATGTTTGCCCTTTGCCATTGAATCTTTGGATGTACTTTTCTAGAAGTTCGTCAAAAGTTTCCTTGTCCATTCTCAGGAAATTTTTGAAACTGCTTGGATCCCCAAGTTGTAGCTTTTTTAACAGTGAATGGTGAGCACCGTGTTCCTCTCGCCGCACAATCCAATCCCTAACACAAAGCCTTTTCCTTCTTTTATGTGATTCTTTATTAATTTTTAATATACCCGCTACTATGAGGCAAATTGAAGCCGCTTTCTTAATTGAAACTGGTCTTGTTCGTGCCGTGATTTTGTGAATAACGGGCTGGACAGTGAAAGGAATCACGAGTCATAAATGACTCATTCGTTAAAAACGCATCGTCTAAACGGTTTGACTCATGAGTGGAAAACTCATGTGTTTTGACTCACGAGTCAGACGCAAGGAAAAATCGCATCGTATAAACTGGCCTTAATAGTCTTCACTTGCCATTGCCACCAGAAGTATAGCCAGAAGAAGCAGGAGATATTGATGAATCTATCGTTGGAGAAATAGAAGACAGTTCAGAAGAGGAGGAGAACAGTGATTTTGACAAGCCAACTCTTCAGTTCATCGTGACGGCCATGAAAGTGACAGTGATTTCTAATTTGCTTGAACATAAAGCGTGGACTAGGCACATTGGGCTAGTGTGTACACACGTAAGATAATGGAAAAGCAAAAACAATATATAACTGCAAAAAACGTGTATCATGTGGTATTCCATAGTGTCAAAAAAGTTTGACATGCAGAAATTACGTAAAACTCAAAAATCCCAGTCCCGATCCCGATCGATCCCACCCTGAAAAAAGTGGTCCCGACCTATCGCTAATAACCTCAGAGATGAGCCCTTAGATACAGTCTGAAATTTATAAATTTTGATAAAAAATGTAAAATATTAATCCCCCGGAGATGTTCTGTCTGCGATTTCTCCCGTATGAGGTAGGTCATGTCATACCGAGATTTCCAATTTTTCAATTGTTTTAATTGCGTGCTGTAAATTATGGCTGTACATTGAAATGGACACTGGGTTGAGCTGGACAACAGAACTATCTGTGTAGTAAAGTGAGATGTTTGTAAGATTTGATAAATTGATAAAAGTGTGAAATTTCATTAAAAGCCGGTGTACCATGCATGTTTCAATCTCCAATGTCTGTCATATTAGATACTGTTTTTAGACTCTACAATCTTTATTATGGTTATTCAATTCAAGACATGCTGACTTTTTTGTGTACAGTTCATTTTAACTAGCAATTTTCATAAATTAAGTTTGAATAATCTTTTTGTGGTACAAAACTTGAAAACCGCCTTGAAAAACTGCGACATTAAGCTTAAAACATACTTAAAAGCTTTTGAGTATGTTTTTTGCTCGATGTCGCAAATTTTCAAGGCGATTATAAATTAATGATAAAAAGTTATTTGAAACGTAAACCTGGTAAACGTCTACTAATTATAGTATCCCTCATTTGCAGCTTTGCGCGTGCTAACATTGGCTGAAACGGCGTTGTCTCTTAGGGCCAGGATGTGTGCATCTTGACTCCTCATTTTTACTTTAATTTTTTTTCACAGTATTAATGCTGGTAAATCCATTCAATAGTTTTAATAGTATGTTTTACCGTAAGCAGAATTTGTACCACTTGTAATGTTAATACTAAAAATTAATTCTAATGGTGGTGTTGGTGGTCACTAGGGAGATTTTGTTTACTCTTCATGGTAATAATTAGGTCTTCCCAAGGAGTACTGTCTTAAACGTTTTCATCTTCCTCAGGAATATTGTCGTAAACGTTTTCAAAACTTGGATCTCTTTGATGGGCTAATAAACGTAATACCATACGTTTAAAAGTGAACCAATGTTAGGATATGTCAAAATCGTCCACTAATTTTGATTCAGACTCTGCTAAAAAATTATTCTGCTTCGCCTTGACTTTTATTTTGGCGGCCCATACTACGAATCTTGTCTGGGGGCAAGCAAGCATGAAAGTACAATGTTCGTCAAGCTATTGCGACAGCCGACGCGTTGACGGAACATCGAAATAACGAAAATACCATTGGACAGAAAAGGAGACAATGAGTAGACCTTTTCAAATATAGCTATCTTTTTCTAAGGATTGATTCCAAATTTGGAAATGTGTTTATGTGTTACCAAAGAGAGCTACGTGATCCGCTGAAGAAATTTTTATATACAAATTGTGGGCGTTTTCAATACTAACTGAAACGGGGTTTAATTCCAAGCAGTTAAGTGCTACTAATTACCTCAAATGAGTACATAGACGCTATTACCAAGGGCGTTCGCTTGAATCAATAGCCATGGCTGCAAAAAGACAGAGACGTAATATGGTGGTACAAACCGAAAACTATTCGACACGATTTTCTGTTTGAATCTCGTCTCAGTAAAAAACGAAAGAGAAATAAGCCAAAACAAAACTGCGAAATTTCACTGCGAGTTAAGAAAACTTTAACAATCCATTACCAAGTGTTTTGTTATGGCAAGCCGTATATAGGTTATAGCAGTAGAAATATTGTACGACCTGTTATGTTCTTACCCTACAAAATAGTTTATGAATTTCTATGGCATATTCAAGTATTTTACTTGTCATATTAATGGGTGATTTCATAAAGAAAAGAACAACTAAGGACTTGTTAAGATGGTTCTTGTTCGTGGAAACGAAGTGATCCAATTAACGGGTATTTTCAGATAAGAACATGAAAGTGGTCTTTTATGCTTCTGAAAAGCACGGTCAATGGTTTCCTCACAACTTAGAGCAAACGTCAGCGACAGAGTCAGATAGGCTGTTCTCGATTTCATCCGATTGTTGGTCAAGGTCAGAGTGATATTTAAAAGACTGTAACACAGTTTAGCGATTTCACAAAGTTATATTAAATTGCAGTCGCTCAGATTCCGTGTGCAGACAACTAAGATCAAGAGCAGAGAGCCATTTGGCAGAACGAGGCACTTGATGTAGGCAAACACTGGCAACCATAAGCTTCTATTCTGAAAGGATGCCAGCTTTCGCATACACTTTAATATCCTCGATGGCACTTGAAAATGACCGATGCACAAGAAGATGGTCAATCTGCTTCACGTTGTGGACGTCGCTTCAAACGATCGTCTGAAGATGACATTTTGTGCCTACGGAAAGAGTTTGGATAAACTAATGATGGGATAACGATGTTCAACAACGTAAAGGAGAACATGCGAGACCCTTTGTTATTCAGTTCTCCCCGTTACAATCATTACCATCACCATCGTCATTATCAGATTTACCATACCGCCAAGGACGTTATGTATTTCTCTTGTGTCTGCTGGTCTACTTGTTTGTCAGCTTGTTAGTAAGATAATTTACTCTTCAGAAATTTTTGCAAATTTTATTCTGACTCAACAGAGCTGATTTTTTTTCGTGATATTTCGGATCAAGTCCTGGATTATGGATTACTTTGGAATAGTTGGTAACCTTGCGGTCAAAGGGAATTCAAATTTATTGTTTGGCAGAGGCCTGCGCTTTCCTAGTACTTTTTAGCTATAAATTTTCTGATCTTGTGACCTTTGATAAAGAAAGTCTTATTGAAGATGCACAGAAGTTGAATATATTCTGTAGATTGAAAATTTTTACCTTTTTATTTTTAATTACAATGAATTAACAGTTTCTAATTTGATAAAGAATATAACCCACTTTTAGTCACGGGGTAACTTTTGTGGACAGTCGATTGAGGGAAGTGTCAGCCCCCTGCTCAGTAAGTATATCTCTTTCCCATCATGCTTTGCAAGACGAGTAGAGGATGTGAATTTGGTAGAAACAATACGACAAATGAAATAATATGTCGTGATTGGTGAAGTGAACGTACGACGTGGGAAATATCAATTTGGATTGAAGTTTATTGTGATTGGCTTTAATTTAGTCGTCATAGCAGTGTTTTTCGTGCCATACTTCTGCTCTTTTGATTAATATTTGGATTTAATTTTCTTTGTCAGGAACTGTATTTATACGAGAAAATGCTGTTAACGAGACCAACCGTTCTAGCCTTGAATAAAGTTGACGATGAGAAACTAGAGTTAAAGTTTCAAGCTGCCAAGCAAAGCATTTTGGATGCGACAGAAGGTACAGTGTATTATGAGAGTTTAGTTCAAATGAATATAGAATACTTTGCCAAAATCTGGAACAGTTCAAATTCTGTTACCAATCAAGTATGTCGACGGCACGTTAGAGATAAAGTGGTTACTTTTCTTGATATTTTATTCTAACCCGTGCTCGGCTGAATGTAATCGGCTGCCAGTCGCTGTGGTTGTGTGACCTTGACGTTTTCGACTATTTTCTGTTTAGGTAGGTAGACATCACCTTCATAACTACAATATTTCTTTGAAAAATTCAGTTGATGTAAGTTTTTTATTTGCTAATTATCCTAGTTGCCCGCTATCTTAAATGATAATCATTCGACTGCTCGCTTTATCACACACTCACCATCTCAAACAGCATTACATTTTCCCTCGCCGAAGCATTGTGAGTGACATAGGAAAATACATACACTATCACGACTACTCGGAATTCCAAGTGGAGCCTTGCTCTGGTTTTCGTAAGCAAGTTATTATCCGTTATCTCGAACTCATTCGGATTTTTCCTTGTAAATTGCTGATGCACGTAAAAAATGTCAGGAGATAGTTTAATCATTTTGAAAGCTTAAAAACGATTCTTGTTGTGATTAGTAAAGCAACTAATGAATTAAAAACATTGTTTATGATAGCATTTGATGATACGATGGCAATTCGCCTTGAAGATTTTTGACATTACCCTAAAACATACTTAAAAGCAGTGGTGAACACTAGGGTGTGGCGTGCCAGCCGCTCCCGATATCTTTTCCAAAAAAATTGATACACTTTGTCAACAAGGTTAAAAAAAGGAAATTACGTAAGATCGAAAACGTGCATTTCTAACGAATTATTAATGATCTACCGCATTTATAATCACACTTCTTACTTCATAAGCTTGTATCATGGTACAGTCTCTTACGTTTGGGACAAATTGACATGCTAAGTGTATTAAACACTTATTAAACAACTATTAACTAATAGAGAATTTATTAGAAACTACCTTCTTAACCGTTATTTTCTAAACTTTGATCCCAGAAAGCATTTTATATGTCACCCAGAAAGCATTTGCATTTCTCTCAGAAAGAAGTTTATATTTCTGCCAGAAAGCATTATATATGTTACCCAGAAAGCATTTTATATATCACCCAAAAAGCATTTATATATCTGCCAGATAGCATTATATATATGTTCCGGAAAGCATTTGATATATCTGCCAGAAAGCATTTTATATATCTGCCAGAAAGCATTTTATATATGACCCAGAAATTATTTGATATATCTCCCAGAAAGCATTTTATATATCTGCCAGATAGCATTATATATGTCCCAGAAATCATTTATATATCTCCCAGAAAGCATTTGAGATATCTCCCATAACCAAATTTATATATCTGCCAGAAAGCATTTTATATATGACCCAGAAAGCATTTTATGGTACGTTAGCTACATCCTATTGGTTCGAATTGGTAGTTGCAATCTGTTAAAGGCTTTAAATGTCTTACGATGGCATTCACTCCTTTAAATTTGCGTCCTCAACGTCAGTCCGAGAACTAAGCTACTATCACTTGTTCCTTTGGGTAGAGCGGCTGTTGACTTCTTTTAAATATTTCCTTGTTCTTCTCAACATTATAAATGTTAAGGAAGACGCATCAATAACATCCTTGGAAGCTTTGACCTTGCTCGGGTATTTCTTCACATAGTCACGATTACAAGAACCAATATTGGCAAGTGTACATCGCTATGCCATCATCGCCGGTTAAAAAGAAACACTAAGAAATTGAATGGAAGTGTTTTAACATGTTGAAATGCTATAATGAGATATAATATGCCGCATCACATTGCAAGGCTTGACATGAATAGCTGAAAGTGAAAATGATAAATGGTTGAAAATATACTCTCCTTCCGAATTTCCATTCCGTTTGTTTAGTTGGTGATGTTACGTATTATTTAATGTAAAGATTAAACAACATGTTCCGGCCAGTGTACACCAAACATCAATTCCTCCTAGAGAACAGCCATTACTAGCAATTTCTTTTTGTCTTTTTTCTTTCTTATTTGTGATTGGCTAGTTTTGATCTATTTTTCGTATAAAAAAGTTTGTCGTGTATCTATACTTTTATTTCTGACGATTCATACTCTGAAGTGTGATAGACGAAAAAGCTCTTATATATGGTTCTAGCGCGATATCGCAGGTTTTCAAGGCTATTTTTAAGTTTGGTACAATAAAAATTTTATTAAAAAATCGTCAGTTGTAGTTTTTGACCCCTCTCTGTTTAATTGACATGGCACTTTTATTCAGTTACTGTCCCTGAGATATACTGCCTCTACAGCCGCACGGATAACCTGTGCTCGTTTTTCAAATCGTGGTATATACACTGCAATAGTTATTTCACATTTATTATTCACTGGTGTGAGAAATATTATGTATGAAGCTGTTTTTGAGAGGCAGGGAGATATTTTTAAGCTCTTTTACCCAGATTACCAGACACGGCATAACACATCATTATTCCAATTGTTCATTGTTCCCTTTCTTATTTTGCTATTAGGCTAGCACGTGGACCGTGTGACGCCGCTCGTTGCGTCAGGGTATTTCATAACCCTTTTTAAATTGCCTTTTTCAGCAGAATAGACTGTACTTTATCTCTGTCTAAAAGGGCATAAATTTCGAAGATAATGTCCCTCTTTATGTAAAGTTTGAGATCAAATTGAGCACAATAAAGGCATCACTTTAGAAGTTTCCAAAGCAGTTTAGCGGAGTTGGTTTGTCGAGGCAAGACAAAAAACTGAAAATGAAATTGTTTACTGTTAATTTAAACGTAATTATCCTGTTTCAGCTATGACGAAGCTTAATTGTACAGAGAACATTTGAAATATGATCGACTCACCTATTAAGGCTCTCGTAAGTGAGGGGTAGCCCAAGAAGGGGCGGTTTTTGTTGTTTGATACTGCAAAGTTGGCATTCCAACATCTACCAGAGAATGTCCTGTTCCAGTGACCAGTAAGAAAAAGGGCCACAGGCCTACCCCTAACCTAATTTTAAGCTCTTTCTTTTTTACCGATTTACTCTTTCCAAGCTCTTTCTCTTTTACTGATTTAATCTTTCCAAGCGGTTTCTCTTTCACTGATTTACTCTTTCCAAGCTCTTTCTCTTTTACTGATTTAATCTTTCCAAGCTCTTTCTCTTTCACTGATTTAATCTTTCCAAGCTGTTTCTCTTTC
>JANTCA010009680.1:0-27886 GCA_024741275.1 Chironex yamaguchii | reverse complement strand
GTGGGGGAGAGAGAGAGAGATTTGAATAATGATTTTTATATAAAGGCTGAATTCTTTCACAACTCAACAATCACCTGCACACTGCGAGGATAGGCCATCCGTCCAGTGGATCGATATCTTACACCAAACCTACACAATACAATAATTTTGTATGCTAAGTTAGCAATAACCTAATATGGCAAATCAATTAGCAAATACTTGCAATATCTTACCTGTAAATAGCGTAAAGATTGGACATTTCGTTTAGAATACGAACAGGGGATAAAGGTGGGTTTTCCACATAGTAATCTAAAAACATAAGAATAAGCGGTCATATACCAGTCAATTTATGACATGTTCCGAAAAACTAACATTTACAACCTAAAATAGATTCAATTATTCTATAAAACAGCACTTTCCTGAAGTTTGCGTAACCAAAGAAGATATTAGTAACAGTTTTATGCATCCACGTCCAATAATCGTCCTTGAAAAGCCACAATTGCTTTGGAAGTGTATGAAAATGCAATTGCACAAATCATTGATAAACCGAAGTAATTTGTAAAGTGGACACTATGAACTCGTCTGAAAAGGCGAAGACATCTATTAAAACGTTGCTCTATCATATTCCCTATTCCTCTACCCCACTGTTGATGTAATATCTTCAAAAACGTGTCCAAATTAAGCCTTTTCACGCAAGACTACAGTTCTCTAACCTCGGTTCATACCCTTGTGGCCACACTATACAATAATGATAATAAAGAAGGTAAAGACGTCACCAAAAGAACAAATTCAGACTCGCAAACATAATCATAAATAAATATATTTAATTGCAACTAAATGAGATTCTTGTAATTGAAGTTAGAAACACGGCGACGTAGTGGCCATAAAATCTTTCTTACCAACTACAGGCTTTAACACTGGACCGATGATTTCCCATACTCGTACAAAGTTACAGCCACTATCCAAAAAGATTGCCGCTGTGACAGCTTCAAACACGTTTGCCATAACTTTCGGGACCTCTACCTTGTCGTCGTCTGTATCCCCGAATATGACAAAAGCACTTGTGTATTTCTGCACGCAAAAGCAAAATATTAACACATCAACTACTTCCTTTACTTAAGAAAATAATCACTCCATGTTTAATTATGTATAACCATCTTACATCATCTTCTTCGTAAGATGGTGCAAAATCATTTGTTTACTACAAAATGATCTGCGTGTGTAACGAACTTAATGTCCGAATTCTTGTTGTTGAAAACTCAAAGCAGCAGATCCTCTGGGATATAAAAACGTCTGTCGCCAAGGCGTGACACAAATGTTATAACCTACAATACGACAGACTATTTTCCCTTAACTAAGATATTCTATTGTCATGAGGGTACTAATAAGGTATTGTGACATTTCATCGTTTACAACACAAACCGCAAAACTCTGGGCAAGGTCAAAGCAATTAATGAATAGATAAACAAATGCTGCACGCATACTTGCATAGAGATAATTGTGTACATAGCTAGTTAATATCATATTCATTTTACATAAGGAAATAAATACAACATTACTTACATTGTTCCAAAGCATCCCCGCTGCTTCTTCCTTCTTTACTTCCTCCACCCATTTACAGATCAGTCCAAGCATTGAAGACGAAATGAATCTCAAAAATTTATGGAATCCAATAAGGGCAGCTAAAGTGGCAAAAGTTTTGGAATCAACAATGGCACTTCTCGCTATACTTAACTTTCCACAGGTTGTTCTTTCTTTATCGAGAACTAAAATGGACGAGCAAAGAATGTACAGCAAGGCATCTCCTAGTAGTTCCAGTCGCCTGTGTGAATACCCATGATGCCCTAGATTAACCGGATAGCCAGGTGTGATAAAGGCTTCATCAAATATATATTTGTTTTGGAATCTATATCCAGTCATTTTTTCAAATTCGTCAATCTCCCTATCATAATTATCATAATTTGAAGAAGTTACTACTTCGTCTTGAAAACAACTTATATTCTTCTCTGCAAGTGCTTCCTTAAGATGGCATACCCGAAAACCTAAATTTTCCAAACAGTTTACACTACCCATAATTCCACACTCAGAGAAATAAAGCCCGATTAAAGACTCCAAAGCATCAGATATCGAACGTCTCCTCACTTGTCTATACACTTTGCTTGACCTATTATTTTCATTTGCACAATCGTTCAGTTGATCAACATCGGGGTTAAGCTGCTGGTCTTGACACACATCAACAGATTCAACCTCGTCTTGATTGGAATCCTTTAACAGATGGAACAAGTCATCGAGAAATTTCTTGAACTCAAACTCTTCACACAGAATGTAAGACTCTATATCTATCCTACGACCCACTTTTAATAAATGCCAATTAGAAACAATCTCTGATCTTCGAAGCGACAGAGCACATTCATTGTCGTACTTATAATGAAGAAATAATTCAAATGTCGTAAGGAACTGTAGAACGGCATCACCAAGAAATTCAAGTCGTTCGTTGCATAAAACATCGTTTGCATCTGAAGATGTGAGAGCAATTAGAGCAAGTGACAAGGAAGGAGCCGTTTTAGGGCCTACACTAGCATTGAACAGGTTATTGATACTGGTCACACCGATGGAATTCTTTCGTTCGCTATCATTAGTGACTCTGTTGTCACAAGTAACGGTGGCAAAACATGTATTTGAAGTTTCTGTTAGTGTAACAACATTACCACCTGAAACGCATGTACGTTCACATACGTCTGACACAGACGTATGGCTAGTTCCTTGACGGTTATTCAATGCATGGTCAGGATCTGTTAAAGTCTCGGAATACGTCACATCCTTTTGACAAAAATTAGTGTCAAATGTTGACATGAAATCATCCACAAGCATGAAACTGCACAGTCGATACAAAATGCATGGGACTAGCACAAATTGCTTCCAATGACGCAGTTTGATAGGATGCATAGAACACAATTCTGGTGGTAGATACGTTGGTTCGAATCCAACTCCTTGAGTGTTGATAAATTCATACCTTGGAATGACGAAGTTAAGTCGACGGTTAGCGTGATGAACTTCTAGCATTGGCTGAACAGTTGATAATGATCGGTCATAGCGTGTCTTGAAATACTCTGCAAATGTGGCAGCTCTTCGTTGGTCGGGAAATGTGGAGTCGCTCCTGACATTAGCCGAGACAGCGCTTAAGTAAAATATCATGGGCTCTGCCTGATAAAGTGGAACAATAACTGCATCTTGAATGCTGCTTAACTCCGATAAATCTATTGGAGGAGGATTCTTTGGAGCACAAAAATCTCCAATAACGCTTTGAATATTAAATAAGTAATCATAATCAATACTTGGTAAATTATCATCTGCATCCTGCTTTAAAAATAGCCACAAAACCTTGTGAATAAGTTTCAGGGACTCAGGATGATTCATTCTCAATATCGTGGCATAAAGGTAGTTGTTGAATTCCACCAGAAAATTGATCTTACAATCTCCATAATATTGTACCTCCCTTTCGATCTTAACCCTGACCTCCCCAACTCGATCATAAAGAATAAATTGCGGGATCTACAAGTAAAGAAAACTGCTTGTAATCAGTACGAAAGAAACAGAGATTTTCCAAAAACAATTTTTCTTTGCACGAAGGCACTGCCTTAGAAGGGAATCATTTTGTCTATTTTTTGCTTTCTTCCTTTCCCTTTTTCGACAGAAAGACTGATAAACACAAGGAGAGGAGGAACGTTTAACACTTTGGTAATTGTAAAAACCATATGTGGTAGTCACATCATCAAGACATCAGAGTAGATAAGAAGCAAGTATTGAACTACGGGAATCTTATGATGAAAAGGCACAGGGGCCGGGTACGTAACGGGGTTACGACAAAGTGACGATGCAGTTGTTATTATGCTAGAACAAGAAGCAGAACATGGTTAAAAAAGGATGTAATGCCCTGTGGTGCAAAGCACTTGGCCAAAAACAATGATATTGTGGTAAAAATAGTCACCAACTTATAGTTTCAGCAATATCACAATATTCCAAACAGTTATAAGATGATAATAATCCAAAATTATTTCGTGCCGCTTTTGATAATGACTTGTAATAACAATCTTGTTTCCTTTTGCACCAATTTTCAAATGTAAACCTTAAACAAGAGCAAAGAAAGGAAATGTATACAAGATCTTAAGTTAAAATTGTGATATATCTAAATCACTTAATCTGAATGCTAAATACAATAAAGTCGTCATCAACTCACGATCTAGGTCAGTTATTACCAAGCTGTCTACCGAAAGGTTACTAAGGTGTCAAAAAGGAAAGACGGATAGGTCACAAGTAAACCAAAGCTTACTTCTGGTAAAACCGTGACGGAGAAAAATCCAAGTTCCTTAACTCCATTCCTAAAATAGTCCTTTTGTAGTTTAGAGTGTTCATAGGTTCGAAGACGGGTAAATGACACACTATACAATGCATATCCATGTCCCGAAGAAGTGAATTTGTTGCTCCAAACCAAAGGGATCTGCCAGGATAAATTTCAGTGATAACTTAGCTAAAAAGTAGCTTAGAAAAGCACGGTAAGAATGCATGATAAGTAAACAAGATAAGTAAGGAATTGACAACGTAAGATCAGGAGACAATAGTAACAATACAGTCATGACAAGATTGTATGTAAAGTATATCTATCCATATTCAATGTCGATTGTGATCACTGTCAAGTAATTTAATTGCAGTATTATACCTAGCTTTCAACGTTGAAGTAAGCGATCGTTTATATGCTAGGACGTAAAGAGAATTAGCTTGATAAAGTACATAGGAATTAGTCTTTCACGTTGTCTGTATCTTCTAAACGTCACACGATGCAATTCAAAGTTTCTACTTACATACGAATAGTAAAAAAACAATGCCTTTTCATACCTTCTTTTGGACAGTTACTTTTTCTGACAAATGCCTTGCTCTACAAAACTTTAGTAGATGCCACTCTTCCCTACGGAAACTGTTACTGAATCTTGAGACTTGGACAGGGTTAAGTTCATTATCCATCTTTCCTATTTCCCGAAGATACTTTATTGTCTGTTTTATAACAGTGGTCTTCAGTTCTAGGAAATGGTCCTTTGTTCTTGCACAACAGGGGCCTTGAGAACATACATATCTGGCCTGATATAAAAAATAAGAAAAATATGTCATGCCACGAAACATGGATAAAGTCCTATTCTCAGTCTTCCATCTTAAAGGGAATTGCTTGGACAACACAGTACATTGCAGTGATAGCTAGAAGAGCTTTACCAAGGTCAAATTTCTTTTATAAATAGCATCACAATCCTTTCAGAAACAAAAAAGTAATGATGCAATGTAAAAATTTACTATCGCATTCATAGAAAAAGTTGGATTACTGTTACACATAAAGGGTTTGCTAGTTTGAACTTAAAAAATCTGTTTCTGTGGGAGTCTGCATAATCACGAAGATCAATTTCTACCAGTTGCCTTTACCATGAAAATTAAAAATGATACGTTATTGAAATGTATTAGCATGACCTCTAAATTGGTTCTGGAGGAATTCCAAGTTTATGAGCTTTGGGAGAAATATCCTACTTTTGCCTGGCAAGCTATAGCAACATTCAAACATATAATGTAATAATTATGCCGTTAAACAGAAATGTGATAGAAATTAAAATGGCGAAAAAAGAAATAATGTAGAGGTTAACTTCATTGCTATTTTAACAGCTATATGTATAACTGCAGACCCATTCGTACCACAGGTCTCTTCCATGGATTCCCAACTTAAAAACAACAACTTATACTTGTATAGTAGAGATACTATTGTAAGACCTTTTACCAGAGAAATTAAGGGTCATTTAAGTGAGTGCTATTCAAACAATTTCTTTAATTACATTTTCTTCTCCCTTTTTTACTTCTTTGTGGCATTTGAACACTATGTCATTATAAAATTGATAAGATAAAACCCTTATCAATATCAGCATGTGTATGTAGTAAGAAATGCACTCATATGCAAATCAATGTAAGGTTACAAAAATGATATGCATTTTGGGTGCAAGCAGAAATGCATGGAAATCAAGACAAACTCCTTAATCCAAACTTATCATCTACTGCTCAGAGGAAAATTTCAGAACCTCAAAACGAATAACTTGTCAGGAAACAGCCCGATCCAAAGAATCTTAGCATCTATTTAAGCTCTTATTCAACTGTCAAAATGGAAAATTCCTTAAAATAAAGGTATGCATGCTGTCAGCTTTGTATTAGTTCTCAAAATTATTGGAATTCTCTACACTTATATATATGACAATGGACAGACATGCTTGATTTACACTACAGTAACCTTTCAGTTAGTTTGTTGGTAATTCATTACCAGTGTGTGACTACTATGGCTTCGGCACATTTTTCTGTTGTAAGAACTCTCTATGGCCCTACTAAAGGAATCTTTGCCATTCATTTATGAGGCATTTACCTTTATTGGACATCTTTGACATTGTTTATTTCTAAGAAATGATGTGATGAACGATATAAAACCAGAATTCTTGTTACAAAGTGCTGCTGTTTCTGCTTTACTCATCATACTTACGTTTCAGCGCCTCCAAGAACGTTTATCGGTATAAAATGATCAGCACAAGTAGAGCATAAATGTTTTATTTCTGGTTAACTCAACACAGTTAAAGAACAACTAAATTCCCTATGACATCTTTCTAAATCATCTTCATTACTTAAACATTTTTTAACTTGGCCCAAGCATATTTAATAAAAAAGTACAGCAATAAGGTAAGAATCTCAAAAGTTTTAAATCCCAAAAAAATTTTAAATATGCTTTTTGAATAGCAAGGAAGAAGAAAGATGGTATCTGTCATTATAAGTGTAAAAATGGTTAAAAATCAGGTACTAGACACCTTATTCTATTATTATCCCTTGCAACAGAACCTGCATTGCAAAGTGCACCAAGTTGAATAAATAATTTTGCATGTCTTAATAGGGCAGTAATTGTAACACTGGAGTTCTTAATCAAAATTTATGTACAAAAAGAAGCCTACCATTTGTTACCTTGCCTATAGTCCAATATCTGTCATGAGCTCTAACCCCAGTTAAGTTGACACCCTAGTGACTCAACATATTGTTTTAGTCCTGCACAATGCTCAGCTAGCAGGAAACATCTGTTTTCATGCTGGCTGCAAAAATAACCTCATATAAGAATGTCAATATTAAAACTTTTAATATTTATCACATTCATGGGTTTAGAGCAAGGATAAAGTATAACAGCTGCTTGTGGCAAACAAATTAAAACTGAAGATGTGAACCTACTTTAATAGGCAAAAAACAAAATGTTTCTCTTGGCAACTGGAGCTTTGCTATGTATTCAATGTTCCCAGTACTATCCTCTGAATGCTTTGTTTCACAGATTAATGATGTCCCAAGTTTAAGACGAAGTGGATCAGAAATGGACTTTTGAAACCTAGAAAATTAAAGCACATGAATACTGCTGATCAAACACTATCAGTTGAATTCACATGTAGAGTAAAAAGGTTTGGGTGGTAGGGTATGCCTCATAACCCACAATTCCTCCCCACATTTAATACTAAAGTCACCAAATACTCATACATACACTTAAGATGCCTTCATGCAGGCAACTGTAATGTTCTCTTTCTATTGCTACTACATTAAATACATAAAATTCTTGAGAATAAACATCTCCACTGTTCACACAGGGCTAGTTTAAGCAAGAAAATATCAGTTAAACTTGATCATGGTCTTAAATCAATGTTTCCTAAGTCAACATTAGTTTCAGTTCCTTGCTGGAAGCCACTTGAAGAAACTTTACCTAAATCTAGGTACGAGGAAATAGATGACCAAAGTAAGAAAGATTATTAAAAATGACAAAAGGGGATGCATAATTTGTGAGGCTGTAAAGCAAGACAGTAGTTTTACAAGTGGAAACAGCAAGAGATGCAAATTACTTGTTAGCACTTTAACTGTGATTGTAAACATGTAGTTTATACATTAGAGCATAAGGTTTATCAAAAATAGTATATAGGTAGTACTGAGGCATGATTTAGGATTAGATATAACATGGTTAAATGTGCTTACTTCTTGTGACTTATATATATATATATACTTAACATACATGATTGAGCTATTCATGGGATTATATCAAGCATGCATTAGTGTTTTGTCATATATTTTTCAACAGTAAAATGTTACCGAATTAGCTGCAGTAAGAGGAAGTTGAGTGGAACAAATTCGCAACCATCAGATTCAATATCTCTGAGTTAAACCAAAAAGCAATACCTACAAAAAGGTTTACTGAAGGACATTTCAAGTCTTTGTTGGAAAAAGCAATTGATTTCTGTAATTTAAAAAAGTGAAATATTAAACACTGTATAGTGAAATATTTAAATATGTTTATAGAGTATCATAGTTCATGAGATATGGTATGCAAAGAACATACTGGTTTAGCTTTTTGATGTAGTAGCTAAGGCAACAAGCCTGCTTTGAGATTCCTGTCTCTTGTGTCTTCTCTATGCTTCTATATACATCCTCTAATGCTTTGAACATCTTTTGGGAAAATGTAAGTAAAGTAACTGTGATTAGAATGCAAAAATAATAAGTTAACTGATTGCTGAATTTCTTGTAAACAGCCTCGCCAACTGATAGACATAGAATTATGATATGACATATTATGATTATGATGGTCAGGTTACAATGACTAAAGATTATTAACATGGTAAACAAAGCAAGAAATACTAAACATTTTCAATAAGAACTCCCTTGAATGATGGCCTAGGTTGCAAATCATTTTATGCTTGCTTGTACCCCCTAAGTGGAGAAACCAGATTGGCTTGGTACATATTCAAGCCACAGAATATCCATACTTTTAACTGGAAAGATGCTAAAAGTAGACATTGTCCTCAAATAAACAAAGGACTTGTTATAACAACCCCAGCATACCTAATAATGGTTAGAAGTAGACCACCTGTTGCTCTATACACAAAATTTCTTGTCATTTTTATGTAAACAGATACAAATACTGAAATACTTGCATTAATGCAATTTATTTCAATTAAAGTACAATCACCAGTTATGTGTTTGCCATTGATATCTTTACATTGGGCATGAATAGTGAGGATAAGTCTTTACAACCCACAATTCCATTAATCCCAAAGACTATCATCAAATCTAGAGGACTACCTTTAGAATAGATTATGGTAAATTATCTGAAGTGCAATGGCCACAGTAGTTCATATAAACTATGCAGGAGGGCCAGTCACATTTCCTGATATTTTTGCCTTTACTCAATATTTTCATCAAAAGCTGGTAAATTAGAATAATTCTCTAATATTAAAATGACATTGAGTCATGGTTTATTCCACTGATTACATATTTTTCCTTTTTACTTAGATGTCAAAACTCCAGAGTTGTGCATTATGCAGACTTCCAGAGACTTCTAGAAATTTGAGGAAAGAACTGGCAACTTCAAGAAGTGTCCTTTTATAACAATTGAAGGGACTGGAACATTATAGAAAGAGGCAATTCTGTATTCAAATGTAATACAATTACCAGTATATAGAAACCTGTAGTGACAGAATGTAGATCTATTTCCACGAGGAAATGTATACTATTCTATAACTAGTAGCGTTCTTGTGTTTTTAAGTTGAGTTGTGTTATGTCTGTTAATGCTTGAGTATTTGGCCATTTGGCAATAGAAATCATGTTTGTGAAATCCTGTTGTTTGTTTGTATGCTTGCTTAAGCTAAAAACACAACAATTTTCACTTTATGTAATATGAAATCACTTCAATTTATAAGAAAACAACTACATAACAAGTTAAAATTGAACTTACCTTTAAACTTCTAGCACAAGTACCACTTTCATGTGAGTCCAATATGAAAACTAAATGACCTTCTGCGATGACTTTTGACCTCATCTTATAAAAATTATAATAGTTTTCAGTTATTATTCCTGAAATAACAAGACTAAATTTGCCAATGATGCAATTAATCATATCTACAGGATGTACACAGATATGAACATTGCTTCCTTTCCTGCTTGTCCTGCATGTATCAGCAGATACTGTAAATCCCTTCAGATCAAATTTTTCAATTGTCTTATGTAACAGTATGTATAAGGTTTGGCATTCAAAAAAATCTTTTGTTAGAATTAAGGCATTAACAGGTTGACTTTCCACTGCTAAAGAAGATAACTTTTTTAAGACTTCAGCCTCAAACTTTTCTCCATCGCTACAAGTAGGACATAACACAGGTAGAGGAGTGTTATCTGAACATTGTTTGCATACAGTTGCTTTGTTACTCTGCAGAGGGCTACAATGAATTGTACATTCTGGTGACAAAGGAAGCAAATTGAAATGATTACCAGGTGGCTGTAAAGTCTGTGTAGAAAAGGCAGGACTTTCCCCATGCTGGGTATCTTCCTCCTTATACAGATGCTTCATCAATGGTGCTAAAAGAGCAAGACTCTGTGGTAAGTGTCTCAAAATCTGACACAAAATGAGTGAAATGTGTGGACTAAGATCAAAAACATTCATAGTGTTGCCCAGAGCAATCCTGATCCTTTTATTGAGTATGGTTAATTGAGTTAAAAAGTACTGGGAAACAAGTAAGGCTGCACTGGTAGAATGCAAAGCTTTATCAACATTCTCACAGAAATGACTGACAATAGAAGACATGTCTCTTAGGTTACAGATCTCAATGATACCAAGTAGAATGTTAATTTTGTCTAGATACTCAGGACAGTGGAACTCTTTGACACTGGTAAAGATATCTTGCAGCTCAAGTAACTTGTCCCTTATAAAACCTTTAGCTTCACATTGTAATTTTTCTTTGCTGATGGTTACCACATCAAAGGACACTTTACTGATATGAAGGCTTGACGACAAGGTAAGATTGCATGTAGAAACGCCTTTCATCCTTTTCAGTGCAATTTCCAAATGATTCAAAAATTCAGTTAGGTGATGCAAATTCGGTAACGTCATAAAGTTTGCAACATTGAAAACAAAGCAATATTTTCTAGGGCAAAAGGATGTAACCAACAATGAAATATAGAATCTCATTGTATCCACAAATCTATTCATTTCATAGTCCATTGTTGAGCAGTCAATAATAAGCATTCCAAAATCTTCAGAAAGTAAAGTATTGTATATCTTAGAATCCAATTTGTTTCCTTTTGGAACTTGACATGAAACCATGCCAACCTCTTGAGCTGATTCCAGTGTGGTAACCTGAAGCGAATGATGCACTGTCAACATATTTAGTTCCTTCTTCAATGATGTGTATTTATCCCCTGAAATACAACATAAAGCCAGGTTATACAACTGAATGACATTTGAGGGTAATGAGCACTTAACTGGTGCTTGGAATGCTCATTGTATGAGGATAATGAAAATTAAGTTAATCGAATACCATATGGCTAATTCACAAAAAGAAAGCATAAATTTTAACTTCCAATGAAAAAAAGATCTATCTGTTAATTCTTATCAACACACCATGACAGGATGAGAGGAATAATAAACTGGTAATTACATATTGAGAGAGCTAGGAACAAAACTCTAAAAAAATAATTACACAATTACAATAAAAATAGATAAAAATAGCAAAGATAAAAACAAATAAGTATAAAAGGAGCAAAACATGAAAAAGTAGTTTGGCATGGGTGTGGAGCTATCAGGACAGAAAAGCACACCAGCATGCATGTGAAATATGGATACTTGTGTGACATTGACAACAACTTATGGTTTCCCAGTAGCACTTAGAAAATAAATGTTTTCTTTCCGCTAAATACAAACTTCACCTTCACACTCTACAATGTGTATTATCACCTTCCAGGTTCTCTTGTAGTTGTATATGGTCCTTCTAGAACTGGTGATAGATAGCAATGTGTATGTAGATAAGCAGGTTTTTGCATTATAGCTTAGACTGCATAGAAAATTGTTTGAGAGGTGATGTTGATGATGTATTACTCTATATGTGTACTTTATAACAATATATGTCACTCCTATAATTCCAAAACAAATTTAAGAAAGCAACAGTTTTGAAGACAATTCTTTCCTGATCTTTCATGGTCACAAATAAACTACATTATTACCCAACTACGTCATGTAATTCAAATATGATTCTCTAGCCCTTTCTTAACCAAAATGGTGATATATCAGATACAACAGAATGCAATATTACAGTTTTAAAAAGTGTTGTTGAACCAATAAACAGATCATTGAAACCAATACTGTGTATTATAAAAAGCTAATACAAGATTAACCCAAGTAAGTCTTAACTATAAGCTGTAAATAGGACAAAATAACAAAACAAGACAAAAAAAATCAATTGACGCTCCATATTTCCCTGGTGTTACTTGGCAAAAGAATATAAGAAACCTGGGATATAATGAATGCACAAGTACAGTACTCGTTCCAGCAAACACCACTGTTTTTCTGCATTAGGAGCAGACTTCAGGATTGAGCAAAGTAGAGATAAGGTACCTTGCAAGTTCACTATAAAGATGTCCATCTATTGTCTAAAATAATTTTTGTAGTCTAACAAAAAATACAATAACCTTTTCAAATTCCCATTCACCTCCAACCTGAACACAAAGTTATGATTAAATTAAATACTCTAGAATCTCAATTCCAATATTCCTACCTCTAAACTGATTTACATACATTTTCAGTTAAAAGAAATAGGATAACTGACTAGCTAACATCAAATGCCGAAATTTATACATTTGAAAATTATTATAATATTAAAAATATTATAATTATTAAAAGATAATTATTAACAGGCTGCTGATATAAATAAAGCATGGTCCCCATTAGTGTTGAGAAGCTTTGTTTCACTACATCACTTGTCATTTTTGTGTCAGAAGTATTTTTTTCTGTGTTATATATTCTGGCAACAATGTTATAAATTTTGTGGTTAATAATAATTCTCTTTGTTTCGTTGTAGTTGTAACTTTATAACAGTTGGTACTATGGCTTTAACAAAATTAGCCTAAATCTATACTGAGATTCTAGGACGTACAGCCTCTTAAATAAATTCCTTTCAGTTGACTACTGAACAAGTTACTTATATTACAAGTACTAAAAACTACCTTCACTAAATGTGACGAGAAGACAGCTCCTTTCGTCTTTGCTCAAATACTCTTTACTAACAAAGAACAAAAAGGGATCTTCTTCCTTATCATGCAGTAAAATAACACTATCACCTCCCAGTGCAGTGATACAGTGCTTCTTTATGCCTGTCCAGCCAATCAATTGAGAACCTTGATCCATGCCAAACATCTAGGTGAAAATTATACACAAGTTCAGAACTGACGAGGAAATCTATACATCCAACAGTCTTTAAAATTCATTACGGAGTATGGCGGCTTTCGACGAGACCTAGTGCAAGCTCCCTGACTGCACGTGCACACTTTTTAAAAAAATACATTGCACGTGCAGCTACTACATTTCTCAGTATGGCCTAATGACACTCCCTAACAATTTATCAGAGTAAAGGACAGGTCAATTTCCCCTTTTCTCAAATTAATTCTTTGCCACCAAACGTAAAATCACACTGCTACGGCGTTAATGACGTAAGCGAATTTACACACTCCCTTGTCTCAAAAAAAAATCCAACTATTTCTAAGCTCACCAGGCAGGTTTAAAGAGGTAACATACCCCAAGCCCAAATTTCCAAAGGTGCAACGTATTACGAAATCCTATCCCAGTGGATAGGGGAAACTAACGCTTTTGGTGCAGTATACTGCATATCCTTTTCACTTTTAAGAATTGCAACCCGTTTCAAATGTTTAAAAGTCTTTCTGCTAATAGAGAATGTAATCAATAGCTCGTGACAGGGTCAAGAATTATAATAAAAAAGGTAAGTACCTCCCTAGCATCGCACTGCGTAAAATCTTTCTGGGACTGCAGGGCAAGGAACTCACAAAGGAGATTCCATACCACCAATTCTACTGGCACTACCAAAGTAGCATTCTGCAACACTGAAGAACAATGACAAAATTGTGCTGTGTCGACGTGTTTAAGTGTCTTTCGTGTTCAATAGTATTGCGTTAACAAAACATGAAAATGTAAACACAAAATTCGTGGAAACGGGCATCGCCACCATAGATATAAAAGGACTGGGAACAAAAAAAATTCCCGCCTGTAGCACAGGGAATCGACTCAGTCATTGTTTCTTAGCCTAGCTGTTAAAGTGACCCAAACCTATTTTGAGCTTTCTTAACTGTTGATGTAATGCATGTTCCCTGGATTTGATATTCTTAGTTTGCAATTGTGGCACTTAAATACCATACAGCCTCAAGGAATGTACAGTATTTTGTTTTACGAAGCACCCAAGGAAATCAGCCTGAGTAAGACTATGAGGTTGAACCAGGAACCAGAAATTTTTTCTTGCACTTTGTCAGCAGTGTAGTATTGATGCTTATGAGGGGATTGTTAATTTCTTGTAGAGCAAAAGTACAAGAAAAATGAGCAAGCTAACAACATTTTCCCTTCATTTTCAAAGCCAACTGGATTATTCACTTGAAAGGGAAATACTAGCTTGCTCTTGTAGACTAGACTTTTGCCAAAGGAAATCAGCTCCACTGTAATACCTTATCACCCATGCGCATCATGACCTTAGGCTTCATGCTACACTTTTAACTACTTTTTTAAAAGGATGAACGATAGGTTCTATTTTTATCAAAATTTGGGACTTATTACGCGGCGTTAACATCGCTGTTTATTAAATTTGACATTTCAAGCTTCATATTTGTTAAAATGTTCCAACATTCAAATGAGTAAGCGCCGGTTCAGTTGTGGACGCACCACTCCTATCTTGCAGGCAATATCTCCATACTAGGGACGTATTCACAAATTTTATCTTACAGGGAAGAAAATTAACCGACGTATCTTTTCATGTGGTTAGCAATTGGCCATTTAAGTCTTCGAAAATAAGCTCCTAAAAGGTTTTAGAAGATGTCAAAAATCCATCCTGATCTTAGGAAATTTCCAAATACTATGATCCAGAATAGTATTCGGATTTAGGTCACTTTTTATTTCAAAATTAATTTTCAGTCACCTTAAAGCAATTGTCAAGCTAACAAGACGTTAGGCTTGTACTCTCTTCAACATATAGATGCAGATTTAACATCGATAACATATAGGGAAACACTGTGGACAAAAGCAATAGATTATTGCAGCTTCACTACCAACACAGTAATAGAATAGTAATCATTGTTTTTTAGGGATTGCAATTGTGGCAAATCTTGATATACAAATGCGTAAGTTTGTGACAGGAACACGATCCATGTTACACATCTAATGACAAAATCGTGAGTTCACTTCGTCTGAGAAGGAGCTCCTGGCAAGCAGGATTGAATTACAGTTTGAGGACTGGGAGGGCTCCGTCTATCAGATATAGTGAATCCAACACTAAAACTTATGTCACTCAGGGCACTTATAGCAATAGGGTACTTCTGAGAATTCAAATACGTGCGAGCTTCGGTAAGCTTATCGCACTTCTCAGCTGGAGTTTTCTTCATCGGCTTTCACGCGTAGATGGATCTAACTGCAGTTTTTGCATTAATTTTTAGCCTACGCCAGGCTGCAGTTGAAACCAGTGACCGGGTTTGAAACTTCTGCATTTAGTTTTCTAAACATTATTTGGTGATGAAGTGTCGTGTCAACCAGGCTGAACCGACCCGACCTCCAAAAAATTTTTGACCCGAGCTGAACCAAACTGACCAGTTCCCGCTCTTGACCCAGCGCGATTCCGAACGCTAATCCAGGACAGGAAATGTATAGGAAATTATGAAATACAGACAATGGGATATGATGTTGTCTGTAACAAAACAAATAAGCTGCATTTACAGCAATAAACTTGGAAGAAGTGTATAAATTGCAACATAGCTTTGAAGGGAAAAAGGGAAACCTCTTTTTATCGCGAAAGGATTTTTGAAAGTGAATCTCTAAAAATTTAACGCTTGCTCAATAAAATGTTGTTTCAATCCACCCATGGAAGGGTCCAAATGTACAAATTATTAAGAGGAGTAAGATATGACAGGAAGGTAAATTGTAGATGAGCAAGCCTCTAACTTAGGACATATCTAAGACTTTCAATGACAAATTTGCCGTCACGTTTAAAATATTACGTACTCGACAACGTTATATTCCCTCAGTCGCAGCGGCACTAACACGAATGATACGATCTGATCCACTAATGGAATGCTCTAAGAAAGAATACTCCAGTTGTAAATGGAGAGGACAAAGCACTTAAAAACACTTTCTTGCACTAAAGTGAATTCAATCTTGAGCAGAATAAACTTGAACATGTCTTAAGGATCATGCCAACGGTTTGGCACCTTTCAATTTGCTATCCATAAAGGGAGGCTGGTAATCAGAGCCACAGAGAGGTTTAAGAGGCGTCGAGGCAAAACTGAAAACGAGACCCCTGTGAAAAAAGGGGATCCTGGGTACTAATGGAACATTTTTGCGAACGTATCCTTTACATTAACGTGAAATACATATCAAAATATTTCTTACATTAACTTTTGTTACGTTTGATTAATTTTATTTGTAAAATACGTCTGTCTTGTTAGCTTGTGCTCAACTGAAAATATCAAAACTTGAAAGCCTACCTTGTGACATTGAGGAGCAATAACGATTTTTGTAATGGCAAGTTTGTTAAATGATCTCCTAAAGCAAACAGTGCTGAAATCTCCAAGAAAATTGGATTTCTGTAAGGTATGTCCAGGAAATGTTTTGAATATGAAAATCTGTCAGCTGTTTTTCACCTGACAAATTTACAGGCAACTTGCCTTACTATAACCTATTTTTTGCCAGGTTGTGTTTAATCAAAATCAATGGATTCGTGTAGTATATGCTTTTGAATATGCTTTTCGATGTCAGTGTCACATTTAGGGGCACGGATAAGGGGTAGTTGCCCCCCTTTGGCAAGTTAAACATGTCTGCCCCCGATTACGGAGATTTTTCGCCCCTTTAATTAGAGACCTGCAGTTATTACAGCCTGCCCTTGTCATCAATTTTTAAGAATTTATCAGCGCCCCAAATATCAACTCCCCCCCCCTTCAGCTGTATTCTGGGTCCGCTTTTGTTCAATGTCATCTCCAGTAACTCTCAGTTTCTTTGTGGCTGAAAAAATTTCAAAGCTACTGGCCTCACTATAGCCTTGCTATTTTGCCTGGTGTTAGCTGACCAAAATAGCAGCTTGCCCTGTAACAATAGCAGTGGAGTTCTGTTATACATGCTCTTAAAATTACTTGGTGTCTTTGACGTTAATCATCAACTCTATCAAATCCTACTCACAAAAGAGAAATTCTTAAAGCAAGTCTTGTGCACTCTCAGAGGTCTGGACACAAGCCTAAGTTTTATCAAAATAAAGAACAATTGGCTATTCTCTTATGACTGTGCTCAAATTGAGCACTTATGTGTAAATACGTCCATCAATGAATGCGTAATGATCTTGAAATCAACATAAGCCTTACTATATCATTACCATATTTACAACAACGTGTTCTGAAGTCCTCTTTTCAATGCTTGCTATCATGGCTCCCATAAGAAGAGTAAGGGGTACGAAAGATCATCTCCACTACAAGGACACAATCACCTGATCTCTTGAGAGAAAACCCTATACTATTACATTATTAAGACCTTGTGGGACAAACATTTGAGAATAAAACATTTTCCTCCTAAACAAAGTGGCAAATCTCTATCTCGCAAAGGAAAAATCGTGCTTAAACTATTAAAGATTCAATAAAATGTATTACTTGCATCTTATGATGCGATGATTTGGAGTTGATTAAGCAAACTTTATGCCATACATGTCCTTAACATAATTAATGTCTTTAGTCTTAAGGTATCTTCTTTTCTTTTGAAAATTGAAATATTACAAATATTAACAAGCGCTTAAAAAGTCAATTTCTTGATTGTTCCTCTTTGGAACAAGTTGTAACTTTGTACTTGTATATTGGACTGAACTTGGGACAATCTATAACTGACTGAACTTCTCGTTTTCTACAGATCTCTGTTTCTCTTCTGAGAGAAATTATGGCACAGAAACGTCTCATTTAGTCAAGGAACCTTTAACACTAAGGATGAAAGTGCGATTATCCGAGTAGGAGAACAGTAAAAATATGTGTAACAGTTCTATCCTATTGGTGATTAAATTGTTCTAGTAAAAGCTACAGAGGGTCGCATCTCGGTAACAATCTTTCACTGCCTTAATGTTTTACATTCCATCTATCTATACTATCTTTTTACATAAAAACTGCTATAAAGTGATTCTTTTGGTGTAAATACTGTCATATGTAAGAAGAAATGAATCTGAAAGACGTTTTGCTTTCGACTGCAAAGGCATGATTGCAAAGGCAGCCAAGGATGTCCAACAACATGAATAGACGTATGTAAAGGCCAGTCACAAAGAACTGTGAGTTCTAATTGTCCAGTTCAATAGATTCACGATGTTCATTTTGACCGGAGTTTTATCGTGCCTTGTGCAGGTTCTTCTTTTATATATGTGATAATAGATGAACTAGTGCATTGGCATCATATTTGTGTTCTTCAGGGCAGCTAGTCTTTATAATTGGTGTGTTAAGTCACAACAAAATACTACTGTATGACATGCTACCAAAAAGACCCTTAAATCAAGTAGATGGAACCCTTTCATTGCGTTCTTTTTCTACCAAGGTGTTTTTACCTTTAAAGGTATTCTTGAACACGATTTAAAATTCAGATCTTTGACAATTGTCATTATTTTAAAACTAGATATGATTTAGGTATAATTTTGAAAGACCTTAATGAATGTCAGAAAAATTGTTCCCCACCATTATATAGAATATATTATCGGATCAAGTCGTTTTGTGTTACCTGAAATATAACACTATTAGATCTTTGCTGCGTCTTTCCACTCAGGATGTATCAGAGACATTCTTATGAAAACTAATGCTCCACAACTAAGTGTTTTGGAGTATTAGCTTTTGTAAGAAATCACTTTGTAAAGGAAATTAATCTGAACGTGATTGAAGTATTTTGGTTTAAATAGTAATCAGCATGGAGTAGAACAAATTAATAAATTAGTGTCTTTGAGATAATGTTGAGATGTTTTGGAAGTTAGAATATATTTTACTAATAAATATTAAAACCAGGCTGACATTATTCATAGAAGGGACAAGATTTTAATTAATAACCTATTATTCAGACGCTTCGTCAAAAACCATTGACATCTTTACAGAAATTAATAGAAAAGACATCATTACAAAAGTAAATGTATTTTAGTGCAAAGCATCACAAAAAGATAGAAACAATTGAAAAAGTGTAAAAGACATTACCTAGTAATTCAAAAGGCGGTAAATGTTTCTCGAAGGGCGACTTACTAATAGGAAAGGAAAATATAAGAGAAATTAAGGTGTAGTGTTTTGGTGTTGTTAAGTATAGAATAATAGTTTGAGACATGTCCCTTTCTTTGAAGATTATCAGCTGGTTCTAATATTTATTGGGAGAATAGGTTTATGTTTGGCCTATCAACTGCTACTGTATTAAAATGCATTTAAGAAAGACATAGACTTGACAGAACTTTACACCTGTTTGCAATAAGACGTTAAATGTTATAAAGTTGTGTGAAAACAGATTGTGTCTGTAGATTGTACATTAAGAAAGTCTTTGCAGAAAAAGTTATGACAATAGTAAGTTAGAAATTTCATTTTAAGCGAAAGCTTATCAAAATATTTCTTTGTTCAGTGTTCATCGGGGACCAGTAATCCTTTTTGGCACTGTGAAATCAGAGAAAAACTTATTGGCAATTTGTAAGTATGTGATGAAGAACGTTACAAAATTTCAAGGCAATGTTTACAATTTTGCAAATTTGCTCCAATCATTCCTTGGGTACGTCAATGGTTTCTAGAGTAATCTTGATACCTGAAACAGACTAAAAAAGATGATGTTATAAGACATTGCAAAATAAAGTGCAAATCAGATTAAAGATCTGAGTAACAAAATCATCTTTTTTCTTTTGTTTGATTGCTTAGGTGTGTCCTAAACAAAGTTAAGAACAAAATATATTCAAATTGTTATATTAGATTCAATTTTCCTCTATAATAACAATTAAATTAATACAAGTCCACAGCTGTTGAGCAAAAAATATTTGACCGTTCTTACTAGCACTTCTTCGTAATCATTTTTATATTCTATCCTTAATATTCAATCAGCATCCTCTCTCAAAAACGTTAAGCAAAAATAAAAAAGACTACAAGCAACATATCAATAAAAATTGTCATTATGTCGAGCTATTGAGATATAGTACAGTTGGTGAATACATCCAACGAATTACTAGCAATTGACAAATGTCTTGTGCTTGGAGCTATAGACTATCCTAAGCTACAGTTTATCCATCATTTTTTTCAGTTGAAAGTACATGATATATGCTGTATCCAATGGTCTAGAAATATAAAAGAAAAAATTCAAGGCCTTCAAAATAGAAACATCAGCAAGCTAATTGTTGTTCACTGCATTTGCTTTTCTAGCATAAATACAATATCTGAAGATACCAATACAGACCGCACAATCAACCTGCCATAATTACGACAAGGGCATAATGTTCAGTGTATGTATTGATTAATGAAAGAATCTCCTTTGAAGACAATTAAGTCTTATTAAAGATAGCAATTAAATGAAAGGAGAATACAAAATGCGTTTAGCCTAATCTTTACTTTAGCATTTTATAACTTACGCAATAATGTTGTACTTAAAGTTTCCCAAGACTTCTGAGTCAGGTTTGTTTATAAGAAAACCAGTCAAAGACTTTTCATAGTTCTGTCTGCCAAAGAGTCTTTAACAAATACTATTTAGGTTGTCATATTTATACGAAGATGACAACAAGTTTGCTATTTTCTACAAAATGTTTGGAGATTATCTTTAGTGGATTTGCTTGATGATGTGCTGAGCATCTGCTTTTGCTAATGGAATCAGTGGTATTCATTTACCTTTTTCGTAACTATTTTATGATTTTTTGTCACATTAAACCATCACCTTTATAGATTACAGAGGAATATGATTATGGACGTTTGTTAGTTACCCTGGATACCGGTCAAAAATACACTCAAATGGCTCATGTGTCGTAATCTTAGTGAGCCATAAAAGGTTTCGGCGGAAAGACAGAGTAGATGACGTTCAGAATAATCTGCATAGATTCTAATATCTTCTTGAAAATAAATGTTGTAATCTCCAATGAAAAAAGAGTATGATCCTAAAAGTTAAATTTGATTGGTCCGACCTTAAATAATTGGTGAGTTCTTTGTTGCGACTAGGGTAGGTAATATAGGTCGACAAATAGAAAGAAAGCAGAAGATCTGGCCACATTCGATAACACCTACAACAAAAACACTCCTTCCTTGGACCATATTTCGCTGATAAGAGGTGTTTCAAGCAGTACAGAGGTAGGGATACAACAGACATCTTGCCGTATCTGTACAAATTGGTTAAGTTATACGAAAGAAAGAGATTATATTTTCACTTAAGAAACACAAGGACGTTCAGAAATACACAGCTGGACAACTGACAGAAATTGCAGGAGTAAGGAGAGATCGAGAAATAGCATCCGCCATTAACAGGATTTCTTTCATTCATAGAGCCATTTCCTTGGTAAGTGTCAATTGTATCAAAAAGGACATTGTGAGTGTCGCAGACAAAATACAACTTATTTTCTAACATTGTTATGTATGAAATGTAGTCTAAAAGTGTAAGTTGAAGCCGAGTCTCGTCAACTGTGTGCGCTTGCAAAGCAATTGCTTCGTGCTGAAATGTCACATGATGTTGAAGCAACGTATGTCGTGGTCATGGAAATCTGTCATTGCTACAACATCCCAACCCGTAACGCTTGTGCACATTACTTGCAAGTGAGCTGCACAAAATAAGAGAACGAACCTGAAGCAGGTTATGGACAGCTAAATCATAATCGTATAGGTGAAATATTATATGAGACAAAAGATTGAATTCTTTAAGATTCTTCCTCATACATTGCTGCAAATTGGAGCTTGTTTGTCTTAAACGGTTGATTACATGAGCATACTAATGCTGGTTTCGTCGTAATTCTTGCTTTATATGGTAGTATCAACCATTTCAGCCTGCCCTTATTCAAACTTTGGACTTTCCTGAGATCAAGAACCCACTGCGACCACTACTAACGTTAATTGGCGGTTTGTTTAATTATTTATCTCTTCCGATACATTGTCTTAAATTTTATAGTGTTCTCTTTTTAGCATAAGTTAACTGCTAAAACGTCGGAGTCACAAGTAAGCTTCTAGCAAATCGGAAAGAGCAAACTGGCCAAAGAAGTTAAAAGAAACAATTCTAAATCGTTTTCATGACATCCATTTGCATTCTTCACGTTCTAGCTATCTTAACTCAGCTTGTGTTGTTTCTCCACATCCCCACATCGATGAGTAGATGTGGGGGCTACTGTCCTCGTCAGGGTAAAGTCGCTGCAAAAGTAAATAGGTACATAGACATGAAAATGTATAATAAGGCTATTGCTATAACCCAGTCAATTTGAAGATACCAAAAATGGTGGCAAAAGCAGCGGCAAAATGATGTGCCAGTAGTTATTTATACAGTCCGGCAGAAAATACGTATTCTTTAAGTCTACCAAGCGCTGATTTTCCGTTTTTAATATGGATAGACTCCACTTTGCTTTAATAGAAGGACAATCTTTCTCTGCCAATAACCCGAAATGGTCGTTTCTGCACAGTTTAGCGTATTCTGGGTTTTCAATTAAGTGTTAACCTATGCCAAATTCATGAACTTCCGCTGAATTTTTGAGTTTGCAAGTGCAAGTCCTTTATCCTCTTGAGAGAACTGTTCTTTGTTGCGTTTAGTTTCTAATACGAGTTTAAAAATCTGAGACAATGAATTGTTGCATGGGTCTCGATTCATAGGTAATAAGATCTCTGTACGAGTGTTAATATTAAAAACAGGAACTTTTCCTTCTCAGAATTTATTTCTTTGAAAACTGCCTTACTAAAGAATCCTCCATGTTCCGCTCTGAGCTGGTTCTTTACCGCAATGTATTTAGCTTTTATGTTTAAGTGGTTGGCTTAGGTAGAATCTTGTTGGAAATCAATCAAATTCTTGGTCCGTTTATCCTTCTTTACTGAATTTGACGTGTTTTCGTTTCATCCATACAATATCACCGTATTACCTGTTTTAAAGAAATTGTTAGAGAGCTGGAGGCAACTTTTTAGGACATAACTGTGTAACAGTATGAATTTAACAATGCTTCTGAAACACTTTTCGACATTAATGCCAATTATATATGATATGAGGGAATTGACTTTAAGAGATTCGTGTAACGATGGAGGTATATCATTGTCGTCAATACTTGAGTAAATCTTGACAAGATCTTCTCAACCATGTCGTAAACGGGATTTTGCAGCTTGATGATTATAGTGGTGACTAATGATATACAAACAACTAAGACAGACTCTGCTATAATGACACATTCTTAATTCCAGCGTCACTGTATTGTGAACTTGAAAGCTTAATTTATGCTGACTATTGTGTTGATGAAGGGTTAAGATAATGAAAAGAACCAGTTATACACTTTTGAGAGACTCAACCTCTGATCGCTTGAGTTAATGTAATAATTTAATTATAATTTCTAAAAGAAAAGGTTTGCTGTTAAATCATCATCATCATGTCACATCTTTGCTTGCACAGAGGTCGTGCACCAGCTTCCTCCAAGCATGCCTGTCCCTGGTCCTCTCGTCAAACTCATACAATGAAAGGTCGCTCTATTCCTTGATGTCGTTCAACCAAACTCTTCTTTGTCTGCTTCTGCTACTCCCTCTTCCCACTTTGCCCAACAGCACATCTCTGTGTATACCATCGTGTCTCATCATGTGTCCAGAATTACCTAATACCCTCTTGTTGACTACGGTGAACAGCTCCAGCACCTTCTCGGCTGTGATCTTTCTCATCCATTCAATTTTTTACATTCTTCGGGGACATCACAATTCAAAGATCTTCAGTCTTGTGCACGCCTCTGTGTTTAGCGTCCAGGTTTCTTCTCCATAAGTAAAATATAAGAGAAAAAAGAATGCTGTTTTAATTGAAAAATGTGAAACAAGTGTACTAATGAAAGATGAAAAGAGAGTTAACGTAATGAAAGAGCTTACAATAAATGTATCAATGAAATGTGTTAACTTACTTTAGTTTCAGGGCTCCATGGTCCTGGCAGATCTATTGTCTCCAGAGTTTCTGAGCAAGAACGTCATGATCTTATTTTTTTTACATCACATGAACACTCAGGTTATCAAATTTGATTTCGCAGTCGACGTATTTTTCTAATACTCGTACCACCTTGTACGTTATGTAACATATTTTAAAGTAAGCGCCTTTGGCGGGACGAAATCATAAAATACTTGTCAAACACGGTACATACCTTAGACGTGGTTTCATGTGGTATAACGTTAGGAATGGCAGCTTTCCCTGGACATAAGAGTAACAACCTAAAAACCTCCATTTTTAACTTAAGTTTATCTGGTTTGTTCTCGAGACTTAAGTATGCTACATATGATGGCTTTCATGTCCTCTGTTCAATTCACGTCGAACTGACAGGACCAAGATAAAATTGTTGCTGAGTCGCAGAATCTCGTCGTTTAAAATCACGACCATCAAAGGTCTTTCAGAAGACATTGGAGAACTAGGAACTAGTATATACATAGACGCAATGTGAGGACCGGACTAATCGGATTGACAAAGATGTGGGTGACACAGAGCCTTTAAGCAGATCAAAAGTTTGTGATAATTAGCATTATACTTTAGTAAATTGCATTTGTTTTAACTAAAACTACAATTTTCCACGCCTTTAATTTACATTTACAAAAACGACGTTTTGGGAAATAATATTACATAAAAGCAATGTTTACTATTTACTATTATGAAAATGTATGAAAAAAGGACTCTTTCACTATCATCTTTTCCGTTTTTATGCGAAATCAAAGTGTATTACTTGTAAGAAACAGAGAATGTCCGACGTGTATAAATCGAGTTGAGCAGCAATGTAACATGTGTTATTTTTTCTCTCTATAGGTTGCATTTCAAACATGCCAAAAACTATACTAATAGTCATTGGCGGTAACGATGGTGTTGCCAATCAAAAAAAAGTTATCAAATCCCTAACCATTTGCAACGACCGCTCTTTCCGCGGTTATTTTGTCATTAAAAAGCTGAAGGAGCTGAGGAAAGGCGATAATCCTATTGCAAAAGATGATTTACTTAATGAATTGAGATCAAAAGATGCAGTGGTACTTCTTTGCACGGCCGAACTTAAATGCAAGGTGAATTGTAAATCTGCAATCACTTACCAGGAAAATCAAATAAGTGTGTGTCTTGAAGGAGATGCCATACCGTCTCTTGCAACTGAGGAACTCAAGAAGAAAGTTGTCTTGTTTCGCTTTGGAGACAGCGATAACATTCCAACATGTTTTCACAACTATGGTGATAGGGTAATAGAATACAATGAAGAAACTTCTGCTGGAAGACTACGAAGCTTATTGGAAAGAAATGGATAAGTACTATGCCACAAACGGATTGGCTGTGAATGAGAGAAGATCAGGAGCTAAAAGAGGGTTACTTTGAATTTTATTGTCCACGAATTAAAGTGATTTAGTTTCTGATCCTGTTATAGCGATACACGTTCATAGATGTCTCCTACCTTGAAATATCCATCGTAATCTCAAGTGAGACATTTTTAGGAAGGTAATTACATTTTAAGATAGAACCATCATGTCATTAAAACATGATAAAATAATGAACAATGGTTGATAGAGTTGATAAATGCATGTCTCATTTGCAATATTCTCTGGAACCTCAATGCCCCTGATTTGAAAGTAAAGTTTATAGAAATACAAGATCGTCACTTGCAATTTGTTGAAATTTTTGTTTCTGATTGCTCCACATCCTGGACTGGCGCAGAGTTAAGATCTAATGCAAGAACTAGTAGCGTCAAACATCAAACACAAGCATCGAGATTTCAGTATGGTAAACATGATGGCTGTCAAGGCAAAAATTGTGCCTCTGTAAAGGTTGGTACTTTACTTTGACAATTTGATACAAATTGATGTGCAGTACATCGTATTGGAAAGTAGGTGTTTCCTTCATTTATCAACATTTATGATTTTCCAACATTTTTCATGCACAAAATTTAATAACCTAAAGATATCAAATATATTGTGCTGATCTCGACAGAATGAGTTTGAACAATATCTTTGTAAATTGTTGTTTTATTGCAGGAATAGGCTCATTTATAATTATCAGCTATTTAAATTGTTGACATTTGTTGATCTTTGTCAGAAAGGCAACGATCACACTGGGATCGTTAAGACAAAGATTATGGAATCGTTTTAACAAGTCACACGTTACGTTAAAGTTCAAAAATAAGAAATATAACGTGAAGGAGGCATATTTGATGCCTCACACAACAGGTTTTATCAAATTGTTCAAAGAATTTAAAAAAGCGGACAATTAAGGAGGAAAATTATCAGGTTAGAAAACATAAGCAATCTTGCACTGCAAGTATTTTTGCTAAATAATGTTTAATGTGTGAATTTTCTGTGTGGATTTTCTGGAGAAATTAGGTTTATTTTCCGATTGTTGGTATATTCTCGAATGTTGGTTTTAATATAGGTAAAAACTGCTTGGTAATCTGTAAGGCATTGATATGGAATTAAAACTTTGTATTCAGAAAGATGACTCCCACTTTTCCTGTTTCAAATCAATCCATATCTCCTCATTCAAATGACGTCGTTATAACGATAGATAAATTTTTATTCATAGATTCCCTTCACTACCCCCATCTTTACTTATTGATCTTTGTTTTTTAATATAATTCCTAGGTTTATGATTGAGGGGGATTGTATCGAGTGATAATCTTAATGATATATAGAATTTTTTAAAAGCAAATTTGGATATCGGGATGAACGTTTGCATATTATTTTGCAGAGTGAGAGTTCAGTGTTTATCTAAAGCCGATTCTTTTATCTTTAAATGTCTGAATAGTAAATAAACTGTTGCAAATGGTTGAATTTTCAAAAACTGTCTTGTGTAATAAATTTTAATCTTTAATTTTAGTCTTTTAGTCAGTAATTTGAAGTTACCTTCACTGTATTTTTATATAACAAACTTTCCATGTTATTTAACTTGGCAAATTTAGTTATAGATTCGTGGTCATTCTTAAAGATAATTACATTTTGTATGGATTTTTTGAATTGAAGATATTATGAGGAAACGCTCTTTGTCCTTTTGACTTGTAATACGCTATTAATAGCTGTGTCGAGACGATTTATATAAAACAATCGGTGAACGTACACGGGCAAGTTTAAAACTTTAACTTTAACCCTCTGCTCACGGTGCTGAGGCTTTACCTACTAAGACGCCTTACCAAAGCTGCCATTAAAGTAGCTTTCCCACTTTGCAAATTACTTCTCACGTTAATTTTCAGTAAACATCCCATTTGGCAGAACGCATAAGTATGTTGTTCTCTTTCTAGAGTAGTTTTCTTTTAAAAGAAAAATCTAATGTTTCAATTACCTCAGAGAGCAGATCATGTCAGCTTTCATTTTAAGTATGCAAAGTGAGCCGTGAGTGAAGTTCATTAAATAGATCAAGACTTGGACCCAACTCGTTTTCTACTAACTAGTTTCTCAAGAAAACAAGGTCTTGCTCAATCAAATAAGTTGTAGCCCAACTCATGTATCTGAACCTAAACCAACTAAATAGATGCCCAACGAGGCTTTTGCTCAATCAAATAAGTTATAGCCCAACTGATGTATATGAACCTAAACCAACTAAATAGATGCCCAACGAGGCTTTTGCTCAATCAAATAAGTTATAGCCCAACTGATGTATATGAACCTAAACCAACTAAAT